>JAQQSW010014816.1:0-12025 GCA_028646575.1 Pseudocheirus occidentalis | reverse complement strand
GCTGGGGCCCTCACAGCTGCCAGAGCTATTAGTGGGATGCTGCAGCCCCCCCCCCCAGCTTTGGCTCACTGAAAGCGCACCCCAGGACTACCACTCAAGACCACGATCCAGATCCAGGCCGCTCAACGTAAGAGCCCTTGGCCCTGATGGATTGCCTCAGTCCCCCTGCTATCTGCAGGCCGAGGGCTCTGAAGCAGCCCAGTGGAGGCCACTGCTGCTCCATTCCTGCTGCTACAGTCACCTCCCACTGCTTCCTTGCCCTGAGAGCAGTTTGGCCCACCCGCTCTTCTACTCCCGAGTTAGCAAAATCCACTGACCTTTCTCTTAGCCTGTTTTTTCTTCTGGTCTGATAAATGTGGTAACTGTGTCTCCAGTGCAGCCCATCTGCTCTCCTATAGACGTGGCTCCCTGCCCGATGCCCCAGGGCCTGACCTGGCCTGGGTTTCGGCTGTGGCTCCCAGACTGCTGCAAAGAGTCCTGCCTGCTGCGCTGCCTGTAGCAACTGATGTACTTTCTGTCTTTTGGAGAGTTTTGGAGCTTGAAAATCTGTTTAGAGTCCCATTTTATGAGTTTTTTAGTGTGTTTGTGTGGGAGTTGTGGTGCTTTGCTGCTTCTATGCCTCCATCTTGGCTCCGCCCCCCAGTAACAGTCACTCTTTACTCTCTTCTCCCTTACACTCCTTAGTCAATGACTGGTTAAGCTTTCATCAGTTCACACACCACAAAGCTATAATCCATCTATCCTATGATCATCACTCACACAATGGCCACACAAGTAGAGGCCCTCCATCATTGCTTGCCCCTAATGCAGTAACAACATCCTGATTGATCTCCAGTTTCTCCCCTTTCCGTGTTGTCTCCCCCATTAGAGTGGAGGCTCCTTGAGGGAAGAGATCATGTTTTTTCTTTCTTTATATTCCCAGTGATGAACACAGTGCTGATGCAAAGTAATATTTAATAAATGCTTGTTGATTCATTGACACCAAGGAATTGAGATGGTGGGGAGCTTGATCCTCAGATCCCTAGGGACCAAGCTGAATTTTCATGTGACTCCCATGTAGAAGTTATATCTCAAGATGGTGATGCTCACCTAGAAAATGTCCTACTCAAGGCACAACACTTCGCATGATTGAATGTCCAAAGGCCTGATCCTTTTTGCCTTCAGTCTACTGGCCTGAGATCCCAGTTGGAAAAGTAAGACTTTGCCTGTGAGTTCCCACAAAGCATCACTTTTTGATAATATGCAGCTTTCACAAAGTGGCCTATGCTCTTTGGGCAGAAGGCATTGTATACCTCAGAGGAAGCAAAGTCAGTGTCATGACACTAGGAGCTGGGCTAAGTCTCATTTTTAAAAAATTATTTTTCATTATTAACAACATATACCCAACATCTCAGTAAATAAAGAGTAAACAGAAAAGAGGACTATGTGTGAACTTAGGACATATTATGTACAGGGGTTTTTGTTGTTGTTGGTTTAAGTAGATAATTAGCTTTACAGGATAATGGCAAAACTGCCCTGCTTATCTGTGTCCCGTTCTGGAGTTTGTTCTGTGTATTTTTGAAATGTTTCATTGATAATTTTCCTCCTTTTTTTTTTTATCATTATCACTACACACCCACTCTACCTCCCCTGCTCCCAAATAAAAGCCCTCCCTTGTAAAAAAAATAAGCACAGTGAAACAAAACAAACATAGTCAAACATTAATTGGCCAAGTCTAAAAATGTATATCTTATTCTGTACTTCCAACCCATCACATATTTTCCAAGAGGTGGGAAGAATGCTTCATTGTTAGTGTTCTGAAGTCATAATTGTTCATTGCATTGACTGAATTGCTTAAGCCTTTCAAAGTTGTTTTCTTTTATGTTACTATAGTTGTATAAATTGTTCTCCTAGTTCTACTCACTTTATTCTCCATTGGTTCCTAGACATTTTCTTAGTATTTTTTAAATTCTGGTAGGCTGTTGTAATATTGTGTATGAGTGTATTTATAATAGATACTAATATCTCATCATTTATATCACACTTGAAGGCTTACAAAGCACCTTTCTACCAACTGTGAGGTAGAAAGACAACTGCTGTTATGACCATTTTTCCATTTTGCAGATAAGGAGACTGAGGCTCAGCAAGGTGACATTTCTTGCCCAGTGCCACATAATTAGTATCACTCTAGATCTGAACCCGTTTTCTGACTCCAAGTCCCTTACCGCTATCTCTAAGTAAGTAGGTGGAGGCTAAGTGTACAGGGTGTTCCTATCAGTGCTCATCCAACCACAACGAGGCTGTCTCTTGGAGGTCACTAGTATTTGCTGCTATGTTCTACTTTTCAGAGTGCCGATTAAGAATGGGAAGGAGAACTAGGGCTGAGAAGAAAAGATGGACAGGTAACAAAGCACCAGAGGCTTTGAAACTGAGGAGGAGGAAGTTCAAGCTCACCACAAAAAAGGGAAAATTGTTCTAATCTTAGAAGAATTAAAGGGTGAGATTTTTTTTTAATCTAAAAGTGGGGAAAGCATCTATTTTCAAATCCTAAGAACAATGGTAGCTTTCACAAGAGCCTATTGAACACAAACAGCAAAGGATGCTTGCTGATATTGTGATAAGTAAAAGCCATACTAATTAGTATGTTTGCAAAACAAACCATCCCTATGATTTCATATCATCTCCCCCACAGCTGCAAACTTTCTTCACTGTTTGTGTTACAGAGAAACAAAGAAACTTTCCAGTAAAGCCTGTAAGTGTAGAGCTATTTCTTCATTTCCCTTTGGGGGATATCTTTTCTTTTCAAAGAGGAGAAATAATAAATGCATTGTTTGATCTGAAGTAAGAAGGGTAAGCAAAGATCAATAGACCTTTGATATTCTCTTGTCTGAAATAAGCATATCTAAAGTCACCACAGGGGCCTCAATGTTAATGTTAATGGCCTCAATTGAAAAAAAAAACCTTCAATTTATTTTTGGTCTTTTGGGGGGGGCGAGGGAGGGGAAGACAAGGCAGTTGGGGTTAAGTGACTTGTCCAAGGTCATACAGCTAGTTAGTGTGTCAAGTGTCTGAAGTCAAATTTGAACTCAGGTCCTCCTGACTCCACAGCCGGTGCTCTATTCACTGCATCACCTAACTGCCCCCTTCAGGGTTTTTTTTTTTTGTAAAGCAGATTTTAAAGCTTTCAAAGCCAAAAATTGTAAACAATTCAGGAGGGGTTGTTGGGTTGTTTTAAAAAATTTTGTCACAGATACTATAAAATTTTAAGATGTATCTTGGAGATTGAACCTCTGTGTCAAGTTTTTTTCAGCTAAATGATAGCTGCTTTGAAAAATCTTCTGGCAAATAAAAAAAATCCCAATAGAATAGAGGAAATATATGTTCTAAATATTTGTTCAGCAACAACAATTCAGAAAATTAATCTTGGCTTCACCTAGCAGCTGATCCCTGTGCCTAGGGACACTCACCTTTGCATCCATATTCATGATTTATTTTTTCTATGGAATTAAATGTTGGTTTTGTCCCATCTCTGGATTATTAAGTCATTATGTCAGGAACCATGCAAAAACCAAACATTGTAAATCCGTAGTTATACCAATTCAATGTTTATTAAAAGCCTACTATATGCAGAAGACTGTACTGTCTTTAAAGGCATCAATGCGATGCTTAAACTATATGTTGAAAGAAGTGAGGGGTTCTGTAAAGTGGCAGTGAGATGATGATGCATTCCAGCTGTGGAAGGCAGCCAGTACAAGAGTGTGGAAATGGGCTATGGACTGTGGTGTGTGAGGAACAGAGATATGACCGTTTTGACTGAACTGCAGAAGGGGAATAATGTCTTGTGATGTTAGAAAGATAACTGCAACCAAATTGTGAAGATCTTTCAAACCAAATAGAAAAGTTTATATTTTATCCTAGAGGCAATAAGGAGCCTCTAGATCAGTGGTTCTCAACCTTCCTAATGCCGTGACCCTTTAATACAGTTCCTCATGTTGTGGTGACCCCCCAACCATAACATTATTTTTGTTGCTACTTCATAACAGTAATTTTGCTACTGTTATGAATCGTAATGTAAATAGCTGATATGCAGGATGTATTTAAATTGAACATAACCCACAGATTGAGAACCATTACTTTAGAATAACTGATCTTGAAAATGATAGGGTCAGATCTGCACTTAGAGAAAATCACTTTGATTCTTGTTTGAAGAATGAATTGGAGCCAGGAGAGAATTGATTAGTTAGGAGGTAATTGCATTGGGCCAGTTAATAGTAGATAAGGGCCTGAACTTAGGTGATGGTTGTGTGAATAGAGAGAAAGGTATTAATTCACAATCCATTGAGGTAAAAATGTCAAGATCTGGCTATTGATTGTATATGTGAGATGGGGGAGTGGAAGTGGAGTATAACATATAGTCTATGAAACTGGGAAGCTAGGAGAATTATACTCAAAAAGTTCTGTTTTGGATATTTTGAGTTTGCAGTATCTCTGACACATCTAGTTTGAAATGTCTGATAGGCATTTAATTAATGTGGGGCTAGAACTAAGGAGAGAGCCTGTGGTGGGTCTGTAGATCTGGGGGTCATCTGTGTAGAGTTGGGAATAGTAACAATCCTTTGTATAGTACTTTAAATTTTGCTAAATGATTTACATATATTATCTCATTTGAGCCTGACCCTGTGTATTAGGTACAACAACTTTTGTTATCCCCATTCTATAGATGAAAAAACTGAGGCTGAGAAGTTAGGTGACTTTCTCACAGTTATAGTACTAGTCAGTGTCAAGGGTAAGATTTAAATCTGGATTTTCCTGACTCCAGATTTAGCACCCATAGTCCTGATCTCAAAGCAGTTACCATCCAATGGGGGGAGGACAAGTGAACAAATTTTGTTTGTCTTTCATTTTTGAAGAGGACCCATGATATCATAGGTGATGTCTTGACTTACATGTGAATTGGATTTAAGTGAGGCAGAGTTACATAAAGTCATCAGCTTTATTCTCTCTTCCTGAGTCATAGAAGTCAATGGACAGGACAAAAGTCAAGATGACTGGCAATGGCCCAGTGGATGACCTTGGCATCTTGGATGTCTGACCAAGCTTTAAGAGTTCCACAGTGCCTGCTTCAGTCACCTTCATGGCCACTGGAACAAACTGTTCTAATCTACACATTCCACTGTAGAAGGTCTTCACATGCTTGGGATAGACATGTATCAAGTTCACTGATAGGTCTGAGATCTGTTGGTTGCCCTTAACCTGGGTTGACCTATCTGCTAAGATGGTTTACTGGAATGTGGCCATGGCACATGCTATAGCTTCTGGGGATCCCAGGTGAGACTTGGGTAAAGGTGGATACCATAAGTGGATAAGCAGCCCTCAAAGGGGCTTGGCAAACCCTCACACCAGAGATACTCGTCCTCCCTAAACATCTCATACACATTTGTTCAATGAACAAATACTGAATAGAAGAGACTAAAATACATCAGAATCTTATTCAACTCTTCACTATTCTTTCCTCCCCAAATATAGTTCATAATTTAATACTGTTATTCTTTTCTTTATAACATATCTAAATCCTTCTCTTTCTTTCGCATTTCCTCAG
Organism: Pseudocheirus occidentalis; assembly: GCA_028646575.1. Lineage (NCBI taxonomy): Eukaryota > Metazoa > Chordata > Mammalia > Diprotodontia > Pseudocheiridae > Pseudocheirus > Pseudocheirus occidentalis. The sequence goes on along the minus strand of JAQQSW010014816.1, from coordinate 6,447 downwards.
CAAAATACTCTGGCGATTTCTGAACGGAAAGGGGACTTTTCTGATTTTTGTGTCTCTCCTGCTCTAGTCTGCATTTTGTTGCTAAAAGTCCTTATTCTTCCCTGCTCTCCTGAGAGACTTGTGTTCCACAAACACCAATACTGTGGGCTCTGCAACAAACGACCTGCCCCTTATTTTAGCTCTTTTCCACTCTCCTGACAGGTGACCCAAGCTTCCCTCAACCTTCTCTTTGTTAGGTCCTCTCATTGCTGGCCCAGGCACATTGGCACACGTCATTTGCTATGCATGGAATGCCCTTGCCCCAGTTTGCCAACACTCTTCTACCTCCTTCAAGGACCTCTTAAAAGTCTCACCCCTCCTGTGAAGCTTCTCGAACGGAAGAAATACAAGTCAAACATAATTCAGTCACCTCTGAGCACAAATTCCCTGAGTGGTTTCAATTATTTCTGTGCATCCAATATGTTTAGTCTTGAGGTTGCAATTATAGCCTATCTTACTTCATCCTGGGACCTTTTATGTATTGACCTTTCTTACATCTGTCATGATATTTACTTATTCCAGCATAATTTTCTCAAGGACAAGGACTGTGATTATTCAATTTGTTTACTGTAGCATCAAGCATAAGATATATTAATGCTTCATCAATACTCCTTGATGAGGATAATAAAAAATTCTATAAAAATCAGATTATTTTATCAAATATTTTCTATTGTTCAGTTGTTTCTGTCACGTCCAACTCTTTGTGATCCCATCTGGGGTTTTCTTGGCAAAGATGTTGGACTGGTTTGCCACTTCCTTCTCCATATCAAACACTAGCCAAGACCAAAATTTGCCTCTTGAAACTATATTTTATAAGTTAAAGGCAAATATTTCAATCATGTGCAAAACAAGGGAGTGTCTAGCCTGAACTCACCATGTACAGAGTAAGGCAACTTTAACAAAAAAATACACGTATGCAATTCTTGAAACTAGTAAGAGCTGCATAGCTCTCTAAGGAAATAATTTGAACCACTATTAGAAATGCTTTCAAGTGGTCATTTCAGTTACTACCCATCAAAGAGCATCAGTGCAGGAATTGCAGGTGAAAATGTCTCAAATTCATTAACAGCAAGTTAGATATAGCCTTGAAATTTTAGCAGTTTTCACAAAAGTATTTTTGGCATTTCTTTCAATCTAATCAAATCACTATGGAGATTTTCTTCACTTTTTACAATAGATAATGTGTGTCAAAAGTTGCATGTAGATCAATTCTTTTTTTTAAATGAATCATAGTTGACCTGCTTTGTGTTTCTGAATTTTTATTTAACCAGCTAACCAGAAGTGAGGCATACTGGGAGTAGTATTGATAAGAGGAACATTCACTGATTTATGTTAAATTAAATCATGTAATCATTGAACATTAGAATTAGAAGGGACCCTAGAGACCATTTAGTTCAACCTCTTCATTTTAAAACTGAGGAAATTGAGTTCCGGGAATGTTAAGTGACTTGTCAAGTGCTCACTGTACACATAAAGATATAGAGATATGTACATAGGTACATACATACACACATAAACACACATATATGCATGCATGCATACACACATACATACATACATACATACATACACATACACACAGAGTTAGTAGAAAGACTTTACCTATAATCCAAGTCTCCTAATTTCCAGACTATTGAATCCCTTCCACAGGTCAGAGGAAATACTGGCATAAAGACAAACAAATCAAAATTATTTTTTGCATAATCTCAGAGTCAAATGAACCCTCAGAGGATACTCACTTCATCCTATACATGAAGGAGAATTTGTTTTACAACATAGTAGTTCATTCTAGTTTTTGGTTGAAGATGTCCAGTGAGGGAGACCCACCTCCCAAGGAAACCTATTATTCTTAGAGGAGGTTTATATCAAACTCTTCCATCCTAGTTCTATACCCTGGAGCAAACAATAGGAATGTGATCACTCTCTCATGTGGCAGGCTTTAAGTACTTGATAGTGGTCATTCCCTCCCTACCTCCCTAGTCTTTTCTCCAGGCCTAGTGCTGAGAAGTCAAAATGAAAACCATTTGAGAAGACTCCCCAATCCTCCTACAGATTGTAGGGGAACCAAGTGACCATTCAGAGGCTAATCACTTTTGCTTTGAAACCTGCTTGGATCTGGGTTGCAGTCTTGGGTAGTGGTCCTGGGGTGAGGAATGCCACTGTGCCAGAGCTTGTGTTGGCTGTAGAAAGGGCACCCTCATCATAGCTCTGACAATAGATCTGACAATTGTGAAAACCCCTTTGATTTGGGGCACAGCTCTCTCCACTTTGGAAGCAGAGTTCTACCATGGGAAAGAGCTCAGAAGTCAAGTAACTGGCAAGATGAGCAAGCAGAGGAAGAGCAATCAGACCATAGAATCTTTTTGGGGGGACAAAAAGGATCAAAACACAGAACCAGAAGAAGTCAACAAAGTCAAAACTCCTGCATCAAAAGCTTCCAAGAAGAATATGAACTGGTCACAGGCCATGGAGGAACTTAAGAAGGGTTTTGAAAATCAAGTAAGAGAAGTGGAAGAAAAATTGGGAAGAGAAATGAGAATGATGCAAGAAAATCACGAAAAACAGTTCAACAGCCTGACTAAAGAAAATAACACCTTAAAAATATACTAACTCAAATGGCAAAAGAGGCCCAAAAAGCCAATGAGGAGAAGAATGCCTTACAAAGCCAAACTGGCAGTTGGAAAAGGAATTTCAAAAGCTCACTGAAGAAAATAATTCCTTCATAATTAGATTGGAGCAAATGGAAGCTAATGACTTTATGAGAAATCGAGATACTATAAAACAGATCCAAACAAATGAAAAAAAATAGAAGGCAATGTGAAATATCTCGCTGGAAAAACCACTGAACTGGAAAATAGGCCCAGGAGAGATAATTTAAAACTTACTGGACTACTTGGAAGCCATGATCAAAAAAAGAGCCTAGACATCATCTTTCAAGAAATTATCAAGCAAAATTCTTCTGATAGTCTAGAACCAGAGAGCAAAATTGAAATTGAAAGAATTCACTGATTGCCTCTTGAAAAAGATCCCCAAAAGAAAATTCCCAGGAATATTATAGCCAAATTCCAGAGTTCCCAGGTCAAGGAGAAAATACTCCAAACAGTCAGGAAGAACCAATTTGAGTATTGTGGAAACACAATCAGGAAAACACAAGACCTAGCAGCTTCTCCATTAAGGGATCAAAGAGCTTGGAATATGATATTCTGGAAGTCAAAGGAGCTAGGATTAAAACCAAAAATCTCCTACCCAGCAAAACTGAGTATAATGCTTCAGGGAAAAATATGATCATTTAATGAAACAGAGGATTTTCAAACATTCTTGATGTAAAAACCAGAGCTGAACAGAAAATTTGACTTTCAAATACAAGAAGCAAGAGAAGCATGAGAAGGTAACCAGGAAAAAGAAATCATAAGGAACTTATTAAAGTTGAACTATTTACATTCCTACATGGAAAAATGATCATTTTAACTAATGAGACTTTTCTCAGTATGAGGATAGTTGAAGGGAATATGTGTGTGTATGTATGTATGTATACATCCATATATATGTATGTATAGGAGGGTGTATGTGTGTGTAAATATATATATATATATGTGAGTGTGTGTTTGTGTGTGTACATGTATACATTGACAGAAGGCACAAAATGAGTTGAATATGAAGGGATGAAATCTAAAAAATAAAATTAAGATGTGAGAGAGGAATATATTGGGAGAAGGAGAATAGGGTAAATTATCTAATAAAAGAGGCAAGAGAAAACTATTACAATAACGGAGGGGAAGAGCAGAAAGGTGAAAGGGAATGGGACAGCCTTATGCTCACTGAATTTGGCTTAAGGAAGGATCAGCATATACACTCAATCAGATATCTTACCCTACAGGAAAGTAGGTGGGAAGGAGATAAGATGGGGGATGATAGAAGGGAGGGTAGATTGGGGGAGAGGGTAATTAGAAGCAAACACTTTTGAAAAGGGACAGAGTCAATGTAGAAAATAGAATAAATGGGGGGCAGGATAGAATGGAGGGATAGTCTTTCGCGACATAACTACTTTGGAAATGTTTTGTGTAACTACACATGTACAACCTATATTGAATTGCTTGTCTTCCCACTGGGGGTGAGTGAGGAGAGAAGAAGGGAAAGAATCTGGAAATGAAAGTTTTAAAAACAAATGTTAAAAAATTGTTTTTTTACATGCAACTGGGAAATAAGATATACAAGCACTGTATAAATCCATCTTGCCCTACTAGAAAATTAGAGCGGGGTAGGGGAGGATATAAGAGAGAACAGATTGGGGGAAGGGGTATTCAGTAGGCTTGCTATCTTGGTGTGGGAGTAGGGGAAAAATGGGGAGAAAATTTTTAACTCAAAATGTTGTGGAAATGAATGTTGAAAACTAAAAATAAATTTAAAAAATAGAAAGAAGAGGGGAAAAAAGAGTACTTAACCTAAAGTCCTTCAATCAGTCTATCATCCCATCAAATGTGATAGTCCCTCCAGTGATGCAGCTTACAACCCACCCACAGCTCTCATCCTGTGTGATTATGGTCTATTTCTTCCCACAAATCCTCCATACAAGATCTATCTGATAAGCTGGAGGGCTTCCTAAATGCTTTGTTCTACTCAGAAGAAATATAGTCCAATCAACCAATCATGAAGCACCTATCATAGAATCTGAGAACTGGAAGAGACAGTGTTGGCTACCAAGTCCAACCTATTCCTTTTATGTGCTGGGCTCTGGGTCAGGCACCAAGCTAAGCACTGGTGATGGGGACATACACTGGACTCATGATTTTATTTTCATATGGAACTTCTAAGTGATAAAACACGATCTACAAATTTATAGCCTTGTAAGGTTATCTAGAAAACAAAGATCAAGGGTCATTTAGCCATGTCAAAGGGAGTACTTGATAACCTGGCTGTGACACCTGAGTTCCATCTACCGTTATGGCTTCTCAGGTGCTAGGAATACAAAGAAATAATGAAACAGGCCCTGGCCTTAAGGAACTTACATTGATTAGAGAGGACAACATACATATTTAATTATTTTAATTTAATTTTTGCAGACAAGCCAAATGAAAAGTCAAAGAACTGATCTACATGCAACTTGTGATGTACAGTATCTGTTGTATAAAGTGAGCATAACAGGACTTTTAATTACTTTTTGAGTCCTTTCATAATCTCATATATATATATATATAGATGTATATAGATATATAGATATATGTATATATATGTAAATATTAGCATGTCAGGCTGATGTCATCTACCAGATAATTGTCTTCTTTAAAAACCTATGACCACCATGTCATCTTGCAAAAGTATTGAGCCAAAATCTTAAAATGAGATTATGAATTATAAAAACACTTAAAAGCTTTTATGCACTAGATACCCACTTTGTCTTCCAGCAAATGTGTGTATGTCAGTTTGGGTAAGAAAACTGGGACCCAGTGTCACCTAACTAATGAGTATATATGTATATACATACATATGTAAAAACATCCTAGTGGATTGAGTCCCCAGAAAGTGACTGCTACTTCCATAGACTCTTTTTTATCCTCCTGGAGGGTAACCTTTGTGTCTAAACATTCTAAAACTAAAACTATAGCTCACAAGGCCCCACCAATATGCTTCCATTAACAATCAGTCAGTAGATACCATTAGCCCTAGTGAAGACATTTACTAAGACAGTGTGGTAAGAACAATACCTACAAAATATTCCTGCACTTAAAAACCTGTGCCACGTTCTCCTATAAATACACATAATACGCATAGGAAGAGTTAGTGCATAGAGGCAGTGAAGTACAAGTGTAGGGAACACGCGTGGCTAAAACAACACATCCTAGGTACCACAGGGCCTGGATGTCCTTTCTCTCCTCAAGAAGTCCTTATACAACTACCTTCTCCATTGTCAGGGCTAGTCCTCCTTTAAATTCACATTTAGCTCTCTTCTCTGTTATCAGGGGACGTGGTCCTTAGTTCTGATTTTTATCTTGAGTCACTGCCTCTCTCCATGATCATGCCTGACTTCTGTGGTTGCTCCTTGCTAGGTGTATCTTATCTATATCTCAACTTCTTTTGAACTAGCAAATGTTCCAGGAAATGGATGGATGAGGTACTTCCTGACGGACAAGTAACTCTGTTGTTAGACTACATGGTCTATGGGAGCTGGGAAAGAAAGAGAAATTTCCTCCTTAAATGCTCCCTCCCTACGGGGGGTCACACTTCATAAAGCATTCTCTGGACTGCCTTGCATTGCTAGATTGCCTCATGTATCAATAATGAGATATTCACAACACCCATGATGGTTATGAATATGTTGGTGTAGTTTTGGATCACAAAATATAGCAAACTCTCCACATGGAAGGCAGAACCAAGGTCTTTATTCAGAAACCATAACACTGAGTCCCAAAA
>JAQQSW010014815.1:0-12026 GCA_028646575.1 Pseudocheirus occidentalis | reverse complement strand
AAAGTTTTCTGAATGTCCTCATGACTATGGCCATTAAGAAAGGACCTTCCTAAAGTGCTGAGTGCTTGGGGAGATGCAGCTTGTTCAGTGTTTGTTTCCAGGGGGCCTCTATGGTAGAGCCAGAGCCCCTGGGTTTGAGCTGGGTGTGTATGGGTCTGATTCCATGCCCAAAGGGCCTGATGCTGCCCTACTTATGCTGAGAATTCCCTAAGCAAGAAACACACCAGACGTTGTTCAGGCCTGACTGTGGCCTTCATGTCCTCTGAGAGGTGGCTGCTTCATCCTGGCCAGCTCCCTTGTGCCGGGCATGACCAGTAATAGCTTCCATTGTTTCCCTGTTCTTATAACTCATTCCTTCCATAGGTGTCAGCTTCTTAATTGTGGATAAAGATGGGCGGGGTTACAGGGTGGTTGCTTTGGTTTGGCATTGTTAAACACCTATGCTTCCTTGGGGTCAGGGGAGTACCGCCTTGCACGTAGGAAGTGCATGATAAAACATTTGTGGCCTTCAGTTGAAATCTATTGATGAGTATGCTGAGAAATCTTCAGTGTATTTAGTAAATATGGTATTTTCAACTTGATCCTCAATTTTAACATGGACAGTGTCATGGCATCCCCATTTTGCATTTCCTTTGGAATAACTTGGCTTCTTTTTTAATCATTTAAAACTACATATGAGGGGCAGCTAGGTGGCGCAGTCAATAGAGCACCGGCCTTGGAGTCAGAAGGACTTGGCTTCAAATCTGACCTCAGACACTCTACCCAAAAACTAGCCATGTGACCTTGGGCAAGTCACTTAACTCCAGTTGCCCTGCAAAAAAAAAAAAAAACCTACATATGAAATGAGAGCTGGCACTCTCTGGCTCTCTAAGGACCATGGATTTCTACCTGTTTGCTTGAATTAGGATTGAATGGAAAGATCTGCTTTTCCATAACCCAAAGAGGATTTTTTTTTTAATTTCAGTCACACCATTGTGAAGTGTGCTGTGAGCTGCAGAAGGGGAGCTGTGGCCTTTTCTTACTAATTTTGTGTGTCCAGGATCCGTCTCGTTCCTTTTTTCTTTTCCCAGACTCAAGGCAGATTGACTTTTGAGAGCAGGGCTTGTATATCCAATCAACTCAACGAAATTCTTCTACTTTTTTCATGGCTAAACTTCCCCCCCCCCCCCCCCAGTGCTTTTTTTAACTCAGCATTTTTCACTCCCTAGGAAGTGGGCATTCAGCACCTAGTAGCAGTCTGACATCTCCGAGCCATGTCAACCTGTCTCCAAACACAGTCCCAGAGTTTTCTTATTCTAGCAGCGAAGATGAATTCTATGACGCTGACGAATTCCATCAAAGCAGCTCATCCCCAAAGCGCTTCATAGAGTAAGTAGAAGGAGGAGGTCTGGAGGCGGTTCACTTACTTTTAAATATTTGGTGCTTGAGGGTTTTTTGGACAGCTCCACAGTTTGTTGGAAAACAGAGGAATGACTGTAATCTCAGTTAATTTAATCCTATGCCAGTGTCATCCTAGTAACCAAAGTAAGCCAAATTATAGAAAGAACAGCACCTTCAGGTGCCTTGAGGTGCTTGTTATCAAAGCTCCCAGCCCCTCAGCTGAGGGCCTGGATTTCTGACATTGGTACATCTCCTTGGCAAGGACCTGTGATGCCCTCTCACGTTTCTTTCTCACGACCGTATGAAGTATTAACACATTCTGAGAATTTTTGAAAATCTTTGACGTCTTCCTTCCCCTCTATGCACTTTGTGTCTTGATCTCAATCTGACTGATTTTCTTTTCTCTTTTCTTTTCTTTTCTTTTCTTTTCTTTTCTTTTCTTTTCTTTTCTTTTCTTTTCTTTTCTTTTCTTTTCTTGGTTCTCTTTAATTGAGAACTCAGCAATCCATCAGCTCTTCAGGAATGGGGAAGAGGACAGTACAAGAAGCTATGAACAGTGGGTTTTGTCTGTTTTCCTTTTAAATAGACATACTCTACATAGAATCAGAATTTGAGGGACAAACCTTCCAGTCCATTCCATGCATGATGCCATTCTCTGATATCCATGATGGATGGTGGTCTAGCCTCTTCTTGAGGACCTCCGAGGAGAGAGAGCCCAGCACTCCTTTTCAGGCAGCCCATTCCACGTGGAGACATTTCTGGCTTTGAAGTCTCATTTTTCTGATGTAGAGCCTAATTTTGCCGCTTTGCAGCTTCCCCTGATTGCTCCTGGTTCTGCCTTCTGAGGCCATAGAGAACATTCTAACCCTTTCTTCCCACGAGGGCCCTTTGGACACATAAAGATAGCTGTCACCCCTCCCCAGAGTCTTCTGTTTTCCAGGATAAACATGGCCAGTTCCCATCATCTCTTGTACAGCTTAGCTCAGTTTAGCAACATTCTTCTTAATCTGTTTCCCAACACTGAGCAGAGTATCCCAGATGAGGGCAGAAGACAGTGAGACCGTCTCCTCCCCATCCCTGGAAGCTCTGACCCTTCCCAGTGCAGCCATTGATGGCACCAGCATGGGTGGCTCCTGCAGCCCTTTGCTGGCTCACTGACCTTGTAGTCCCTCTAAAACCTACAGATCTTTTTTCAGAACATCAGTGACTGCACCATTGTATTTGTGTTGTTTTTGTACCCAAGGGCAAGGTTTGAGATTTGTCCTCACTGAATTCTGCGTTAGGCTGGGTGGATTCACTTTGGGCTCCCTCTCAGCTTGATGTCTTCTGCAGATGTGATAAGCAGACCACCAAGGCCTTAAATCAGCAGTCCGGGCCCAGATCCGTGAGGCTTCCATTGAGTCCAGTCCGGCCTCTTAGGGATTCATCCGATTGTAGCATCCTCTAATCATTGCTCTCCCCATGATCTTCACAACAATAGCACAAGACACCTTCTGAAAAGCTTTGCTACGATCTAGGTAAACTATCCCTAGTGCTCCCTGCCATCTGAAAAGGTGCCGCGTGGTGAGCTGGCATTTTCTCAGTGGAGCCTGGCTGGCTTTTGGGGATCTAACTCCTCCCCAGGAGTTGAAATACAACTTGCTAGCTTCATGTTTGCAGCCTCTTTTCTGTTTTCTTCAATATCGGGACATTTGTCCTCCTTCAGTCCAGGGACCCCTTTCCCTTTACCCATGATCACCACTACCACTGTCAGTGTTTGCACAAGTCACATCTGCCAGTTCTTTCAGACCTTGAGGGTGCAGTTATCTGGATTGGGTAACTTGAGTCCATCGAGGCTGCTCCTTTCACCTTGGGTGTCCATTCCTTTGAAGGGGCTCTTGTTCTGGCCTTCCTCTGACAGAAAAAAGACCAACTAAAAAGGAAGTGTTGAAACACAGACCCAGTGAACTGTTGCTTTGCCTTGAGTCTGTCTTCAGTGCATTCTTCTTGAGAGAGTCCTTGGTGTATCCACATCGATATCTTCAGACAAATTCTATTTTTCCTCCTGATAGAAGCCATTTCCTAAACTAACCACAGTTCCAGAGGCCTCTGGAAGAGTCCTGCTGCCCACCTCCAGAGACCACTGCCAGACTGTGGCGTACAGAAACGGCAGGTACAGGCACTGGTTTTGTTTGGCCATGTCTGTGCTTGTAACGAGTATTGTTTTTCTTGTTTTCTCAATGGTAGGAGAGGAGGCAGGGAAATAATTTAGAACTAGAAATAAAATGGAATGGAATTTTTTTAAAAAGGGATTTATTTCCCATTGTATCTTCAGAATCTCATTCTTGGGCTTCTCCTATCCCTCCTGGGCTCACCATCCCTGAGACTCTGCCTGTCTTTGTTGTGAACCTGCGGTCAGCTTTTCCTGAGTCTGGGTCCCTGTTGGAGTCTTCCCTGCCTTACATGTCCTTTACTCAAAGGTGCCCGTAAGTCAGGTCAGAGCAGAAAGGACAAAAAGGGATCTGCAGAGAAAGCTGTTTGTGGCTAGTCCCAGCCCACAGGCACAGTTTGGTAACATCTGCAGGAGCCCTCACTGCCGACAGCAAGAGCACGAGAAGTCTCTTGTGGATCTGATCTTCGCTGACAGTGCAAACAACAGTAGCCTTGAGAAGGGTCTCCTCCCTCACAGAGTGTGGAAAGAAAAGAGAGATCTGGGCAGGGGCCGCCTTCTTCTCTGCTGTTCACCATCTCCCTCTGGCTTCTTGGCCTTCTGTTCTCCCACACGCGTGGTGACGTCTTGTCTGCATCTGTTAAGTTGTGTTAGCGCAGCACAGGACGTGCAGAGCAGAGCAGAGCAGACCGGTCCTCCTCCGGCCCCTTTCCTTCTCTAAGCCCCTCTGACCTCATGTGCTGTTTCTTACTGACCATTGCGGTCTTGTACATTTCCTGGTTTTCCTATTCATGCCTTTCCTTGCCCTTCCCAGAGAGCCATTTCTACAGTAACCTTTTTTTTTTTTTTAAAGAAAAAGCGAACTTGATAAAAACCAACAAATTCATTTTTTTAAACCCTGATGTTGTGCACCTGTGGCCCTCTCCCCACACGTCCTCCTGAAGTTCTAGGGCTCTGCTTCTTTTTTATTATTATTTTTTTAATTTATTTTCTTGTTTATATCACTCATTTCCACAAGATTTTGATTTACAAATTTTCTCCCCATCTTTTCCCTACCCCTAACCCCAAAACAGTGATTCCTCTGTAAAACCCCTCCCCTGATCAGCTCTCTTTTATGCCCTCCTCCAACGCCCCTCTAACTTTCTGGTAGGGCAGGGAGGTCTCCCTACCCCAGTTACGGCTCCACTTCCTATTGAACTTGACAACGTTTATTACTGATTGTGAGCCCCTCGTACCTCCTAGCTGAAGGTGCTGATGCAGCCTTTGCTTGGAGCTCCCTGGGGAGAACGAGCGGTGCCCTTAGCTTTGGTCTGCACACCACCTTCTCTCCCACCCCCACCCCATCTCTGACTGACTTCAGGGCTTCTCTGCTCCCGTTGTCTTCTTCCTCCACTTGATTGTAAGCTTCTTGAGTACAGGGACTGTTCCCCTACCTCTGCTACTGTATCCCTGGCACATAGTGGGTACTTGACTCATGCTTATTGACTCACTGTGACTGGGCTCTGTCAGGCCGCCTGGTGTGTGAAGGTTCTTGGACCTTTGACTTGGGAGCTTTTCTGCTTGAGTTCTGGATTCCTCTGCACACACTAGCTCCATTTCAAAGCCCTTCTTCTGGGTCTGCATCGACTCTAAAGAAGGGGCTGGGCCAGGCCCCTTCAGGGTGAGGTTTTGGGTGCATCTCTTCTGATGCCCAGGACTGAGGCCTCGCCAGGAGAGGGAAAGTTTCTGGCTCCCCTGGGGAGCACCAGACGTTGGTCATCTCATCTTCTCACAACATCCCTCAGCAACAGGGCCGTTGTTAGCCCCTTATTCCAGATGAGGATACTGAGGCAGGCAGAGGTCAGCTACCTTGCCCAGGGTCATACAGTGAGTATGTATCTGAGGCAGGATTCAAATTCAGCCCAGTGCCCCTTGTAGAAATAAAGTTGTTTTAGAGCAGTTGCTATTAAAATAAGTGGCTTTGCTGTGCTGGATTTCAGAACCCCAGGTCACTTGGAGATTTTCTTGCATCCTCCCGTGGGAGGTGATTTTCTCCCTGTTGTGCAGAGATGTTTACACGTACTGAGCACAGACTTTCACAAGATACTTGGATGAAGGTGTGGGAGTGGTTGGTTGTTATCACCAAAGAAACAGTGGGAAGTTAAAAATTATTTTTGTATCATAGCTTAAATTAAAGTGGCCAGAATTGGACCTGACTATGGAGTCAGTTGCTTTGTATGAGAAATGATTTAAGATTTGAAAATCCATGAAGAGCTTCATGAACATTGTATGATTATTATTTCATTTCCCATGTTTTCCTTATTCCCTCTGCTTTATTATTCTCTGTGAGCTGACAGTAGTGAGCAGCTGATGCCAAGTTCTAAAAGGTCTTTTGGCTCTCTCTGCCAGCTGCGGCCTCCATTGGCATTGCTGGACATCCACTAAGCCCTCACTCAGGAGCCACCAAGCTGAGCTCTGCCCTGGCTGGCCACTGGACAGAGCTTAACTGGAGCATTTGCTTAGTGCTGGCGAAGGCTCTTCCCTTTGGTTCTTTGAATGCTTCTAAGAGCCTCAGCAGAGTTGGCACCGCAGAGGCTGTGCCTGACAGGGTCCGGTTTGCCCAGCTGGGGCTCACCCCGGAGGGGCCTGGGTAGGCTTAGGACAAGCCCGGCCTGCAGGGTCTGGTGGAGTCAGGTCTTACTTCAAAACTTTTTAAAATGTTAACTTATCTTTTAGTTCCTCAGGATCTGCCTCAGTCTTGACCCACAGCAGTTCAGGGAACAGTTTAAAACGCCCTGATACCACAGACTCCCTTATTTCCTCCATATCTAATGGGCTGAGTGATGCCGGTAAGTGAACCCTTCAGCTGGACGTTGGGCTGGTGGCCCCCAGAACGTGGCCCCCAGTGAGTGGCCTTTGCTTTTCAGACCTGTTTGACTCCCACGATGACCGAGACGATGAGGCGGAGGCCGGCTCTGTGGAAGAGCACAAGAGTGTCATCATGCACCTCTTGTCCCAGGTCAGGCTTGGAATGGATCTGACCAAGGTGAGCCCCCATCCCCCAGTGGCTGGAGAATCCGAGTGTATGGAACATTGACCCCACCTAGCTTTGGATCTCTTTTTAGTGGTGGCCACACAAGGAGTCGACTCCGTTCAGTAGATATTTATTAAGCACTAACTGCATGCCCTCCATGGGGTGGGGCTGGGAAAGGGTGGCAGCAGGTAGGTAGTGTAAGAAAGATTGATTGATTGGTCAATAGAAGAGGGAAAAGATGGGAGAGAAAGGAACCATCAAATCCAAATAAAGGTGGTGCTGGGCTTCTAAATTTTATTGGCAGAAGAATATATGGGAATTGGGCAGGGGAAAGGCTAGAGAAGACAAGGAGGAAACATCTTTGATTTGGTATGGGATTGAGGGTGAGCTGCAGCCATTTGAATGAGTAATTACCTAGAGAAAGAAGATTCTGCCAGAAATGAGTTTTGAGGGGGTTAGGGGGAATATTTATTGTCTGAGCCATTTTTTCCACCTTAGCTCTGAGTGGGAGGAGGAAAGACACTCATGTGTTTGCCCTGGGCAGGATTGATGTGGGTGGTCAGGCGGCCAGTCCAGCTAAGCCCCAGCACCCATCTCAGATTCACCAGGCATGGCAGCAGGGCATAGTCAGTCATAACAAGAAATCAGCTAGTGGAAGTTTAAATTTAGTGCTTAGAGAGAGGAAGAAAGACGAGATCGGGAGCTCACGTTCTAGTGGGTGCGTCAGCATAAGATAGATGCAGCGTCAGAAGAAGTTCTCTTTGAGAGGAAGGCACTGGGTGTCCTGAGAAAGGGAGCTCCTAGAAGGGGGATGTGAGCTGAGTTTTGTGACCAGAAGCTGAGGAATGAGAGCCTTCCAGGCATGTGGGGTCAGCCTGTGAACCCTTGAACCCAGGTCTCCTAAGCAGTTGCCCTTCCTCCATCCCTCCTGGATAGCCTCCTGTCCCCTGCCCCAAATCACTGCTCACTGTGGAGTCAAAGCTGCCCCAGACCTGAGTTTCCCAACCATCAGGCTTCATGTTGTTTGGGATGAAAAATAACACAGAGATCTCTTAGGATAAGAAGAGGGCAGTCTTCCCTGTGTGTGACTCATCACGGAGGAGACGCATGGAACAAAAGACAGTGCAAGAATTTATACCCCGCTGCAGTCAGGCCCCCTTACCGACTGTCTCCTCTCTTGTTCGTTGAGAGACAGATTTCACCAAACTCTTCCCCAAATGGAACAGCAAGAAAAAGGGGGGGAGGGTCCCAAAGCAAGGGAAGAAGAGTGAGCCTGGGCTATCCCTGACTCCCACTGGCCAGGAGGAGGGGCCCACCTAGGCCGGAAAAGCAGACAAAGAAAAATGAAAGTGATCGACAGCAGCAGTGGAGGAGGAAAAGGGAAGTTAACAATCCCAGACTGAGAAGTTTTCACTTACCCCATACAGTGTGAAAGCTCTTGGGACTGGGCTCCTTGCAACCCACAGGCAGACCTCCTTTCTACCTCTTAAACCTGGGCTGTCCTGTGCTCCCTGCCCAGCAGCTCGGTTTGCTGGCTCATGCAGCCCTTGAGCCCAGCTTGGCAACGGAATGTTTTGTACAAGTCCGTGTAAATCCTGGCCATTGTGCAGTTTGCTTAATAAAGGAGTGAGTGTGTGAGTGGGGGGGGGGGGGTGGGAGGGGAGACTGTGTGTATGTGTGAGAGAGAGAGAGGAGAGACAGAGAAATTTTGGAAGTTCAGATGTGTGTCTTCCTCAGGTGGTTCTCCCAACGTTTATTCTCGAAAGAAGATCACTTTTGGAAATGTACGCTGACTTTTTTGCACATCCAGATCTGTTTGTGAGGTATGCTCAGTGCTTTCTGAAGTCTTCCATGTCTTTGTGTGGGGGAGGAGGAGAGAATATGCATTTATTAAATGCCTCTTGTATGCCAGGCACCAGTATTCTCCCATTTGATCTCCACTACACCCTGCTGGGTGGCTCAGCGGATTGAGCCCCAGGCCTGGGGTCAGGAAGACCTTAGGTTCAGATGTAGCCTCGGACCCTGTGTGACCCTGAGCACGTCTCTTTACCCCACTTGCCTCAGCCTCCTGACCTGTCAGGGTTGGAGAAGGAAATAGTGAATCACTCCAGTATCTTTCCATGGAGAGTTGGACAGCAGTACAGTTAGGGAGACTGAGACAGAGGCAGAGTGACTTGCCCAAGGTCACACAGTCTTGCCTCTCAGAAGCGAGGATTTGATCTTGGGTCTTCCTGACTCCAGCCCCTTGACTCTAGGTGCTCCCTAGTGGCTATCAAAGCTCATACAGGGGCTGAGGGCCGGGCACTGGAGGCAACCTCAGGCCAACTTTCATTCTACACAGGCTACTACACTACTCTACTACAGAGAGTGAGGCCTTGGGAAGGTGCGGTGACTTGGCCATTGCTCTCTAAGGAGAACGTGCCAGCGCTGGGGCACAAGTCAGTCATCAGGAACTGCGTCTGTAGCTCCATTGGGCCATGGCCCAGCCCCGCCCTTCTTTGGTCCCTGAACATAAGACCTTCTCGTGCATCCCCCCTGTATGCTTCCCCAGTCCCTAGCCCGTGTTGTCCTCCCTGGGTGTCCTGGGTCATGCATCGGAAACATTCTACCTCAGTCCCCATCTGTCAGCCCCACCAGCCTAGGCCCTGCCTCACCTCCTCTGTCTCTTTTTAGCCTCTTCTGCTCCCTCCTCTGCTATGTTCATTTTCCAGGTCCTTAGAATGTATCCCCGTGTCCTGCCAAACCAGGGTTAGGGATGACAACAGGCCTTTCCCAGCTCGTGGGATGCTTTTATCCTTGAACCCTTCCTCTCATGGGCCCCAGGTGTTTGAGCACTCAGCTGATTAAATGGCGTGGCCCTCATAATCATGTCAGGGCTTCCAGCCGGTGACTCCCAGACCTCTTGACTACTCCAGGTGGCCTCTGTGAGCTCAGAGACCTCAAGGGCCCAGAAGGCTCAGTCTTTACTTGCCTTGACCCTCAATGTTGGCTCCTGAGGCCTGTGTGTAAACTGCAGGGTGCCGTCTGTGGGCCATGGGTGCTGCTCTTCACAGAGACTGTTGAGAGACAGGAAGGAAGTTCTGGATTCTCAAAGCCCAACTCCAGGTTCTGGGGGTGGGTCTGTCTATCTATGGCACCAGGACATATGTTCTTAGGACGCAGTGCTTCTGCTGACCCCCCAAGGCCCTCCCCAGGGAGGGGGGCTCTGCCCGCCTGAGACCCTGCACACATGGACCACTCTTGTCTGCTTTTCTCCTTTCAGCATCAGTGATCAGAAGGACCCTAAGGAGCGAATGGTGCAGGTTGTGAAATGGTACCTTTCTGCCTTCCACGCAGGAAGGAAGGGCTCTGTGGCTAAAAAGCCTTACAATCCCATTCTGGGTGAGATCTTTCAGTGCCACTGGACGCTGCCCACGGAAAATGAAGAGAATGCGGTGAGTTCCACTGACTCAGCCAGCCAAGAGCACTCCTTGTGTTACAAGGGGCAGAGCCCTGCTCCTCAGCTCCCCAGCCACTTCCCTACCACCCTGTCATGTTCTTGGCACCAGCTCCCATGGTGTGTGATTCTTCTTTGACCACCACAGTGAGAAAGGAAGTGGGCAGTGGAGCTGCAATCTCTCCAGGGCTCTAGGCCTTGCCAGGGAAGCCAGTGATCGAGCTGAAGCAGCTGTGGGCTTCAGGATGAGTTTATGGGGACCCCCAAAGCAGCCCAGACTGTTGTGAAATGAGTAGCTGCTAGTCGTGTGTCCTGGACTGGGGGCCAGGGCAGGGCCATGCTTGGCTCCTCTTCAGAGGCAGACACGGATGGCAGGCTCAGCAGTGACATCCTGGGTCTCTTGTGCTTGCGTTGGCAGGAGCCGATGTCTGAAGGCCCCGTGCCCTGGGCCTCCAAAAACTGTGTGGCGTTTGTGGCAGAGCAGGTCTCCCATCACCCACCCAGTAAGTGGCCATTTTCTCTGTAACCTACCTCATCCTGCAGGACCTGCACCCCCGGGACAGTGAACCTAAAAATGTTAATATCCAGACGTTGCAGGAGGAATCATTGCTGCTCCCTTGTATTTCCCCACACTCTGGGGGTCCCTCAAGCTGCAGACTTAGGGCTGTGATGTGGGGGGAGGGACAAAGGGACAAAGAAGGGCATCGTGGGACTGCCCACTTCCTTAAGTCTGGCACGGTTTGTCCTCGTGCTCTGCCCTGGTGCTAACCTGCCTGCCACAAGCTGTGTATACCATAGTCTTCTACAGTTTGGCTGACCAGCCTGGGCAAGGCCTGTCTGCTTCTGGGCTGCCTCCTACACAGCCCAGGGCGCTTGCTCTGGTAGCTTTGACAAAGAATCTTACCTGATCCAAATTGTTTTTGGAAAGGCTCCATTTTGGTGCTCAGACCCTGGGCTCCTGGAAGCAGAGGAAAGCCATGTTTCCATTCCCCATGGTTTAATAGGTGTCCTGAGTGCTGGATCTGTCCATGGCCAGGAGAGGAGGCAGCTCTTGGGGCCTGCATCACAGCCCTGCCTCAGGGGCCCTGGGGATAGGCCCGTGGGAGTAAATTGGCTGCCCATCAGATCCACTCACACGAGCAGCCTGCCAGGCTATCCGTGGGCTTATGTGGAAGGCTCCTCTCTGACCCAACACTGTATGGCAGTCCTGGGCACGTTGTGTGCCCTGCACAGTGAGATGGACAGACAGACTGACCGGAGGCATTTTGTTCTCAGTTTCAGCTTTTTATGCCGAGTGCTTTAGCAAGCGGATCCAGTTCAATGCCCACATATGGACCAAGTCCAAGTTCTTAGGGATGTCCATTGGCGTGCACAACATAGGACAAGGTGAGGGGCAGGGCTGCGCTGCCTGGCTCTGGCTAAAGCTGGCTTTTGTCAGGAGCGGGGGAGTTTCAAGTCGTACAAAGGAGGTTTCTGTGGTGCCATTGTGGGCTACAAGCTGCTGGTAGCATGGCAAGGTCTTCTCAACCTCACGCCGGCATCTGTCCAGGTGTGCGGGGCTGGTGCCCACTCACTCTGCCTCCGTTTGTCTCTCCACAGGCTGTGTCTCTTGTCTTGACTATGATGAGCATTACATTCTCACCTTCCCCAATGGCTATGGAAGGCAAGTAACGCTGTTTCCTTCCTCCACCCACGGCCTCTACCCAAAGCCCGGCCCCCGCCTGTTGCTCCTGCACGCAAACACTTCCTGAAACCCCGTTTTGGGTTTCACAGATCTATTCTCACAGTGCCCTGGGTAGAGCTGGGAGGAGAATGCAGTATTAGCTGCTCTAAGACCGGCTACAGCGCCAGCATCATCTTCCACACAAAGCCCTTTTACGGGGGCAAGAAGCACCGCATCACAGCTGAGATTTTGTAGGTATCTGGCCTGGTTCTCTTCAGCGTGTTCTGGGACGTCCCCCCTCCTGTGGACCCCAAGGATAGGCCCCAGCTGCAGGCGGTGGGGGGAGGTGGGAGCTAGAGTGTCCCCCTCCATCCTTCCTGCCCCA
>JAQQSW010014814.1:0-12026 GCA_028646575.1 Pseudocheirus occidentalis | reverse complement strand
CATTTGAAAGTCAAATTTTCTGTTTAGCTCTGGTTTTTTCATCAATAATGCTTAAAAGTCCTCTATTTCATTGAATTACTGTATTTTCCTCTGAAGCATTATACTCAGTTTTGTGGGGTAGGTGATTATTGGTTTTAATTCTAGCTCCTTTGATATCTGAAATATCATATTATAAGCCCTTAAGTCCCTTAATTAAGAACTGCTAGGTCTGGTGGTTATCCTGTTTGTGTTTCCAAAATACTCATATTGTTTCTTCCTGATTGCTTGCAGTATTTTCTCCTTGACATGGGAACTCTAAAATTTGGCTACGTTTTCCTGGAAGTTTTCTTTTTGGGATCTTGTTCAAGAGGCAAACAGTGAATTCTTCCCATTTCTATTTTGCCTTCTGGTTCTAGAATATCCAGGCAGTCTTCCTTGAGAATTTCTTGAAGGATGATTTCTAGATTCTTTTTTTTTTATCATGGCTTGGGGTAGTTCAACAATTTTTAAATCATCTCTCCTGGATCTATTTTCCAGGTCAGTGGTTTTTCCAATGAGATATTTTACATTGCCTTCTATTTTTTTTCATTTGTTTGGATCTGTTTAATAATATGTTCATTTCTAATAATTAGCTTCCTTTTGTTCATTTGTTCCAATCTATTTTTTGAAGGAATTGGTCTCTTTAGTGAGTTTTTGAAATTCCTTTTCCATGTGGAAAATTCAACTTTTTAAGGCATTCTTCTCCTCATTGGCTTTTTAAGCCTCTTTTGCCATTTGAGTTAATCTTCTTTTTAAGATGTTATTTTCTTCAGTATTTTTTGGGTCTCATTTAGCAGGCTGTTGACTTGCGTTTCATGATTTTATTTGTTTTTTATTTCGTTTTTATTTTTGGAGGGCAATTGGGGTTAAATGATTTGCCCAAAGTCACATGGCCAGTAAGTGTGTCAAGTGTCTGAGGCAGGATTTGAACTCAGGTCCTCCTGACTCCAGGGCTGGTGCTCTACTCACTGCACCACCTAGCTGTGCCTGAAAGGTGAGAAATTTAAGATAAACAGGGTTAAGTGATTTGCCCAGGGTCATACAGACAGTAAAAGTCTAAGGTCATATTTGAACTCAGGACTTTAAGACTCCAGGCCCAGCATTCTATCCACTGTACCAACTTTCTGTCCCAAAAGTAAGAATGCTCCCTCTCTATAACAACAGCAGCAACAACAATTTTGAAAGGCAACAGTAACATCCAGACTTTATATGGCACCAGCTAAATGCCAGGCTCTGTGCCAGGGACTCCTTTGACCCTCATAACAACCCCACGAGATGCGTGCTACTTTTATCCACATCTTACAATCTAGGAAACTGTCAAATAGGAGCTAAATCACTTGTCTAGGTAACTTTGTTTGGCATAGTCCTAAAAATGTTACTTTTAATAAGAAAACACTAGGACAAAATTAAATTATAAACATCAGCAAAGAGGAAATAAAAATAATCCTTATTTGCAGAAAACATAAAATACTAAGGAAACTCTAGAGAAACAGTGGAGAAACTAATTGACATGGTCACTTTTTTGAACATTTTCAATATTTTTCAATTCTATTCTATTTCAATTTAGTTCAAATATTTTTTAAAAAATTAAGAAAAGCATCAGAAATCCCATGTAAAATAATTACAAAATGCATAACCTATTAAGCTGCATACACATTTTAAAACAGTTTTTTGAAAACTCTTTAAAGAAGTAAAAAGAAACAAAAAAATTGGAGAGATATTCAGTGCTTATGGTTGGATCCCATCAATATAATAAAATGAATTTCCTGATGTAGAATAAGATACTTTATAGTACTAAACCAAATGAAAAAATTCATTTGAAGAAGCAAGTGCCTTAAAATCTCAAGGAAAATATTTGAAGGGGAAAAGAAAGGAGAGATGGATGAAGTAGATACGGCATTATCAGACTTCAAATTATATTGTAAAGCAGTAACAATCAAATGTATTTCACATCAGATTTTTGTTTTGTTTTGTTTTTAGATAGATCATTAAAAAAAGCCACTAGATCAGCAAGGAAAAAAGGCGACTGAAAACAGTAACCCAATGCATCTCAAATCTAAGAAAATCACCAGGGAAAGGATTCTCTATTTGACTAGAACTGCTGGGGAAAATGAAAAGCAATTTATCAAAAATTAGATTTAGGCCATTTTACACCAGATATAAGAATCCACTCAAAACACATCTGCTACCTTAGTATAGAATGTCACATAATTTAAGAAAAAATAGCGAAGAACATGATGAGGCATTGCAGGTAACAGAGAAAGCTAAAACAGCTCCATTATGTATAGCTCTTCTATCTTGCTTCTGACCCTGTTTGTATTGCATCCTCCACCCTGTCTGCCCCCCTTCCTTACTGCTAAACAGCAAGAACCATCCTATTTATCAGGGCAAGTTTACAAGAAACAGCTGACCTGAAGAATAGCCTTTCTTGTTACTAGTCCCAGCAACAGACCCTATACAATCAAAGGATACCACATCCCCTATTCCTACTCTGCAAGCCCAGCAACAGCCTTGCCTAATTCCAAAGTATTCATACTCAATTCACCTCCTGTCTAAACTAAATCCTGTGTAAGATTTTCCCTTTTTTAACCTGGGAAGTCACTTCTGGTTCAGGTGGAGCTCCTTTGATGACAAATCCAATAAACCCTCCTTAATTACTAAATTTTTGCTTTGGGTTTGGTTTTGGGATTTTGGTTTTGGTTCTGGTTCTGGTTCTGGGTTTGGTTCTAGATTGTTCTGGAACTGACAAATTTTACTCACAGTATCACACAACTATCTCAGGAAGGGATTTCTAATTTTTGCATGGATATTTTGATTTAATTTTACTTCTTATCATTTAACAAAAATATATTTTCTCTCCTCATCTTCCCTTCTCCCCAATTAAAAAAAAAGAAATATCCTTGTAACAAATATAAATAGCCACTCAAAAAAGTCTTATATTGACTATGCCCAATAATTATACACCTCAGTCTGTAGCCTGAGTCTTACCTCTTTGTGAGTAACATGCTTTATCATAAATGCTCCAGTCTTTGCATTGAGTTTCCTTATGTCTTTTGAAATCATCTGTCTTTACAGCTTTTTTACTGTTGTATTTACAATTTGTTCATTGCTTTTTACAATGGTGTTGCTATTGTATAAATTATTCCCCTAGTTCTACTCTCTTGGTTCTTTATCTGTTCAAAGAAGTTTCCATAGTTTTCTCTGGAATAAAAGAAAAACAGAATTATGGAACTCTGGTGTCTTACTTCACATCACACAAGTTGGCAAAGATAAACAAAAATAGGAATGGTCAATTGGTGAGAAAGGGCATGCTAACAGACCATTAGATGGGCTGCAAGATAGTAGAGCTCTTTTGGATATAAATGTGGAATTACATAAGAAAAATGACTAAACTGTCCAAACCTTTTGATCCAGAAATTCAATTAGCAGCAAAACAGGTGAAAGATGGAAACAAATTTTGATCCAATACATTCCAGAATATTTCTAATGACCTTCTTTGTGAAAATAGGGTAAGTTGCCTCTAAATTGGTGAATGGCGGGGGGAAAAAATCTTTGTCATATATCTAACAATAAAAACTGCTTCCTGGGCTCAAAGGGCTGGGTCATTGTGCTTTCTTTCTGTTCTCTGAGACTCCTTTGTTCTCTGGACTCAGGAAAGCAGAGATTTCTTTCAGTCATGAAAGAGCCTGTCCACCTAAAGGAAAATGAGTCCTTTTCTTGCACTCTTTGGTTCATTATACCCTGCACCCTCATGCTCTGGGGATAAAATATTTAAAGTTTAAATGTGGTTCATGTCTAAGATGTCCTCAAAAGGAAGAGGCAAACAGGGTTAAGTGATTTGCCTAAGGTCACACAGCTAGAAGCTATTAATCATGTCTATTATTATCTTTTTCTCCCCCTAAGCGTTTTCTAAGTAAACTATCATATCATCAGCAAATAGGAATAACTTCATCTTCTCTTTAACTATCTTTATGTCTTTTATTTCCTTCTATTTTCTCAGTTTTACTGCTAGCATTTCCAGAATTACATCAAATAATAGAGGTTAGAGTGAGCACGTTTGCATTACTTCTGTTTTTAGTGTAGCTTCTAATTTATAGCCATTGCATATGATGCTTGTTTTTTATTTTAGAGACAAACATTTTTATAGCACTAAGAAAAGGTCCCTCTATAACTATATTTTTTGGAGGGTGGTGGGCGGTTAGCATGTGATTCCTGTACTTTGTCAAAGGCTTTTTCTGTATCTATTGAGAAAATCATGATTTAGAGTAACTGGTGTTTTTTAATGCGATTATTTATCTTGATTGTTTTCCTAATGTTGAATCATCCTTGCATCCGTGTTATAAATCCTACTTGGTCATAATGCATGATTTCTTTGATAAATTGATGCAGTCTAATAAGATAGTACTTTAAAATTTTAAATCAATATTCATTAATTATATTAATCTATGGATGTCTTTTTGCTTTATCCTCCACTACTTTAGGTATTAAGACTATATTTCATAAAAGAAGTCTGAGAAGGTGTATTCTTTCCCAGTTTTTGAAAACAATTTGGGTGGCATTGGTAGTGGTTGTATAAAAAAAATAGAATTCTTCTTTGAATATATTTGGATCAGAAGTTCCCCTCTTACCCCTTTGGTAGTTCCTTTACAACTAGTTCTATTTTATTTTCTGAGAATGAATCTCTTAGGATCTCTATTTTATCTATTTGGGTATTATATTTTTGAAGATATTCTTCTATTTCCTTTTTATTCTCAGTTCTGTTAACATAAAACTCTGTATAATAGGCTCTGATAATTCTTTTCATTTCTTCTAGTTTTGTTATGATTTCACTTTGATAATTTGCTATTTTGTTGATTTTTTCCTGCCTTTTTATATATGGCTTTTTAAAGAACCAACTTTCAGTTTTATCATTTCTATATTTTTGGAAGGTTTGCTGTTTATTTCTCCTCCAATTTTTGATATCTCCTTTTATGATTATTGTTGATATGTTGGCTTTTTAATTTTTTAAATGTGTCTTCCTTTCATTAATCCTCTACAAGGATATATTATTTTCCCCAAGATATGCTTTAACTGTATTCTGGAAATTTTGACATGTTATTTCATAATTATAATTTTTGATACAATTATTTATTATTCTTATGATTTATACTTTGTTTCATTATTTATTTGGCATTTTGTTAAGTCTCCATTTCAGTTTGTCTTTTTTTTCTGTTCTTTGAAATAATGACTAGTTAGTCATTTTATTGTCCATAGAGGATTTGTTCTTCTATTTCTCCTTACTGTTTCCATTTGTATACAATATCTCTTTGACCTGTTACATGTTCAATTTTTGTGAAAATTCCATATAGCACTGAAAACATGCATATTATTTAGTATTTCCATTCAGAAAACATCATAAATGTTTTAGCTCTGATTTCTCCAAAAATGTGTTCAGCTCCATATTCTACTACTACCCTCTCCTCTCCCCCTTTCAAGTTCTACTGTTGTATTTGTCCAATAATGAGAACAGGGCCTTGCAGTTTCCTGTTTTTGTTGTATTGCAGTCTTTTTATGTTCAGTTGATTTTTCCTTTACAGATGTAGAGAGTAGGGCAATTGAAGCTTGTAAGTTCAATATAAATATTAAAATTTTCCTTTCAGCATCAAGTAGTTTCTTTTTCTACCTCTCTGTGGTAAGTGCTTGCTTTTACTTTGCTGCCTACCTTGATTGCAGCTACTGCGTTTTCAAAATTTATATGATGCAAGTAAATTGTGTCCTATTCATTTTTATTCCATTTTTACATGTGTTTCTGTAAACAACAGATTGTGAGTTTTTGAAATCTAATCTCTCACTCTTTTTTGTTTTATTAAATTTAGTCATTAGCAGTTTTCTGAATTAGCATGGATTATTTCCAGTGTAAAAACAGTTATAACTAATTAGATTATATCCTTTTTATTTTATTTCTTCAGTTACTTTTTGTGTAATCTATCTAAAACAATCCTATTCCTACAAATTCTTTTCCCCTTTCTTTCTCCCTTCCTCCCATTATTCCAATCCTTAGTCTTGGAGTTTTGCTTAATTTTTCTTTCTTCTTTTTATCAAATTCTTTTCCTTTTTAAAATTTCAATTAATTAAGTAAATTCTTCCTTCTTCTTTCATTCAACTTCTTTTGTCCCTTTTTATTTCTACATTTTATACTTTTTTTCCAGAGGGGAGAAGGCAGGGCAGTTGGGATTAAGTGACTTGCCCAAGGTCACATGTCTAAATTTTATTTTTTTAATTTTATTTTTCTAATATATTAATTTATTTATTTTCTTGTTTATATCATTCATTTCCACGAGATTTTGAGTTACAAATTTTCTCCCCATCTTTCCCCTATCCAACACCTCAAAACAGTCATCCCACTGTATAACCCCTCCCCCAATCTCCTCTCTCCCATGTCCTCCCCCATCACCCCTCTGACTTTCTGGTAGGGCAGGATGCCTGTATGTCTTTCTAAATTGTATTCTAAAAAGATTTCTTTCCCTCATTTGCTTCATTACTTGTCTTTCCATTTAGTCTATTGTATATTTTATTGTATGATTATTGACCCTGATTTATTTTTTAGTGTCTGGTACTTACAGCATTGAAGTTTCTAAAACACACAATTTCCTTCTTCAAAAGTTTCTATGTTATTGCCTTGTAGATCGTGTTCCCCCCCCTTTTTCTCAGTTATTCCTCCCTCCTAGAAGTATCAATTCTTATAAGCTATAGAGTAAAAAAAGACGTGTTACCCCAGGATAGAAATTTTCCTGTATCACTGACTGTATGGTACTTGTCTTCCCCATGATCATGTTCTTTCCTATTTTTCATGAAATCTCTTCTCTGTCTCCAGTCTCTCCCACCTTCCTGAGGAGTCGTTACTGCCTAGGAATTCAGATTTCTCTTCTAATGAAGCAGAATGCCATCCATAGAGGCATAGTACTTTCCTAGAGAAAATGTCCTCTTTAAGCAATAAATTCCTGATTAATATACCCATTGCAAGGTCCCCATACTCCATTATAGAATATTTCTCTTTCTCTATGGAGTATTCTTCAATGAGAGCCTTTCCTGTGACTGAATTGAGATTTCCCTTTTCCTTACTACATTTTAGTCCTTTCTTTCATTACATCATCTTTTCTCCCATAGTCCTTCTTCCTGAGATACACAGGAGTAATATTCCCTTCAGTGTTTGCCTTTGACTTGATTAGGATTCATTACATATATCTCTTCCTCGCTTTTTATGCACCCTCCCATTCTGTAATTTAGTTTCACCCCCCCCAAAAAATCATTCACTTGTAGGTGGGGTGTTGCGAGGTTTAGTCCATGATGTTTCAGTCTTATTTTTCCAGCATCATTTCTTTTATTAAACTTTTCATCTTTATTTGTGTATTTCCAAAAGAAATCTCTAAATGCTCTCTTCTTTTGTTACTGGTTGTTTTTAACCACATAAATGTCTTTCTTTTTTCTGTCCCACACCCCTTTTTTAATATATATTTTTTTACCTGTTCTTTCTTTAGTTTCTGTATCTATTTGCCTTTGCTGTGTTTTTATTTTCTGTAGCATTAGCAAAGCAAACAATTCATTGACATTTTTTAAAACAATGCATTAAATTCCTTTTTTTATTGAAAGTTGATTTTTTTCACTGATGATCAGGCTCAGGTTTGCATAATGTCACTTCAGTTTGTAACTTGAGCTCTTTTGATCATTGGCCCATGTTAATCCATTCCCTTCTCTAGTTTTTGGGGAGTACAGAATAATCTAACATTATTCAGATTTCTGTTCATTTCTGTTTAAAGCTCTTTCTTCTGGTCACTTGTAGAAATTGTTTATTGTTGGAATTATATATTTAATCTCTATGTGTTTTAGATGTCAGAGCACAGAGAGTTTTTTAAAATTTTTATATAGACAATCTATGTATACTTTCAATTAGCCATAATTTTTTTTCCTGTGTTCACAAGTTCTGTTTCTTGCATTATATCTTACATTATACTGTTCAGGTTTTTTTATTTATTTTTTGGGGGGAGATATCTGATCCTCAGAATCTTTTTATGTATTCTATCTTTAAGATCAATATCTTTTTCTTGTATATTGAGATTATGTTTTCCTTTTTAAAAAATTGCTTTATGCTTCTCTTTTCCAGATTGTTTTATTACTTCATTGTCTTTGCATTATCAGACTTTTTTTCCTTTTTTTGCTCTTTGGAGAAAATCACTACTGGTCATTCAGGTGTTTTTTATTTGTATAACATAATATTACTATATTAATTATTTTATATAATTACTATATTTATTAATAATTACTATATACTATATTTAAATGCTATATTAATAAATAATATAATATAACATAATATATGATATGATATGATATAATATAATATAAAGCAATGCAATGCAATACAATAGAATGCAATATAATATAATACAATAATGTAATGTAACATGTAACATACATAATGTAATTTCTGTTTGTAATTCTTATTTCTCTCTAAAACCATTCTGGAATATCCTGTTATGGTTTAAACTCTTTTCATAATCCACAAGGTTCTCTGTTTCTCATTAGCTGTTATTGATATTTTCTTTTCTTATACAGTATTTATCCAGAGATGTTTGCATTTATTTAGATGTCCTAGGTGCCATTTCCCCTTCTGTTTTTATATTTTCCCTATTGATTTACCTACTTGTGCACAAGGAATTTTTTCTGAATTCTCTTCTTTTGAGATCTTTGGTAATTCCAAGTTTTTTCTCCCTTTTGGTCCCCTGTTATTCACTTTCTATCTCCTTCTCCTTTGATACTAGCTCCTTCAGGACTAAACTTTAAAGCTGACTGAGTCTCCTCCTATACTGATGGCCTCAAATCTCTGCCTTGAATGACTTCAGGAGGTAGGGAGAAGGGAATACAACTGACTTCAGATTGATGCCAGTCCCCTTTTCTTTAGAACTGATGCAACCCAACTGCTACACTCTTAATTCTCTGTCTGGGAATTGATTACGTCAGCTCAGCATGCTGTTATCCCAGGCAAAATACCCTTTTTTCCTATATCTCTACCTCTTCAACAACAGACGAGTTCTGTTGCACATTGTCAAAGAAACTGAGGTAAAGGTAAAAGTGAGTTATGCTTTCAGAGACTATGAAATTGCAATGAAATTGCTATGCGGATCCCAGAACAGAAACCTTATAGGTCTAATTTTTGCCACCTGCCAGATACTGGTGGGGAGGAGTAATGAGTGAGCACTTTAGGGATTACTGATTAGCCTTCTCTGTTTAAATAATCAGATTGTCACCTAATTGTATTTCTTGTTTCTTGGCTTGTAGAGAGAGTAGTGATTAGTTTATTTCTTTCATGTAATTTTATTTTGGGAAGCATTGAGAGTTCAGGAGAATTAGAGAAAATGTCTCATCTTCCATCCTTCCATCTTCTGATCATCTTCTAATGCTTTTTGTTTTACTATAACATGCTATTTCTCAGTGTGACTTGTGAATGAATATTAAGCTTAGGTATTTTCATTAAGCAAAGAACAAACACAGCTAAATCCTTATTCAAAAGATTTACCAATTATGATATCAAGGAGCCAAACACTGCCTACATATTCCACTTGTTGCTGGTTATAATATAATCAGTTCAAAGCTTTCCGCCCACCCCCCAGATAATTGTGGAGATCAACTTGTAAAGTAGCTCCACCACTAACATGTCTCCCAGCTCAACGTGCACTGACATAATTTAGACTTGATTGTGCAATCCATGTATCTTTGCACTTAGTTATGACATCAACATAGTGAAGTCATTACTCCAAAAAAATGGTTTGTTTTGTATGAATGGCTGGTTGTTAGACTTAGAAATTCTAGGTGATCCCAAATGTAGAGAATTTCAATGAGGACTCCTATGCACCAGAGCAAAAGAATCATCTGAGAAGGTATCTTCGGTATGCTACTACCATACTTCTCATCCCCACAACTTATACTGGTTTCAAACTTGAAAAATTTTAGCACCCATGTGAATCAGCTGTGAAGAACATTCTTTAATAAAGGTCATTTGGCTGTGTCACAGAAAATTAACTATTCATTTTTCTTCATTTTCATTTTTCAAAGTTGCTCGCAAATTCTAATCTTAATGGTGAAAAAATTAACTCATTAACCTCTTTAGGTCAAAAGTCAAGTAAGTTTTGAAGCCTCAGGATTCCCAGAATGTTTCCTGGACATGCTGCTGCATAATTGATGGCTTCTCAACCAAAGTCTCAATGAGCTTGTCTAAAGGTAGGGATGTGCTGTGGAGTTCAACCTGGCTACTCTTAGAAACTTAAGAGAAGACATTTTCAACAGGATCTTTGAATGGAAATATAAATATAGACTTGCCATCAAATGCAAGTGTGCACTGCAAAGATGGGATGCTGTTCCTGACTTTTGATGTTGAGACTTAGATAAGGACTTATATTAAAGCAAGTATACCTCCCAGCAAACAGATTTTGGCTTTATATCTTGCATTTGAAATTTTCTTGAGAAAGATTGGTTATAATTTGAAAAGAAGCAGACTGGGGTGGCCAGGTGG
Organism: Pseudocheirus occidentalis; assembly: GCA_028646575.1. Lineage (NCBI taxonomy): Eukaryota > Metazoa > Chordata > Mammalia > Diprotodontia > Pseudocheiridae > Pseudocheirus > Pseudocheirus occidentalis. The sequence goes on along the minus strand of JAQQSW010014814.1, from coordinate 1,462 downwards.
TATAGTGAATAGAGCACTGGCCCTGGAGTCAGGAGGACCTGAGTTCAAATACGGCCTCAGACACTTAACACTTACTAACCATGTGACCTTGGGCAAGTCACTTAACACCAAATGCCCTGCCTTCCCCCCTCCAAAAAAAAGGAAGCAGACTACGGCATAACCTGGCACTATCATTTTTTTTCTAGTCTTTTCTGACAATACTCCCCATCCAAGAAGGTTAAGGTCCAGCCAAACTATAATTCCTAGTATGGTACAATATAATCTCATGATTTTGTGCCTTGGGTCATGCTATTCCCTTTGCCTGGAGCACATTTCCCTACCACTTTCATCTGTGATTTTTCCTCTTATTCTTTAAAGGTCAAATGAAATGCCACTCTTTTCCCCAATAAAATCTCCTACAGAACTTTTAAAAATAATCCCAATGCACTTGTCATGTATAATTGTGCCTATATGTGTTTTTGTTATCCCTGTCCTAATTAAATTGTTAAATTATTTAAATTTAAAAGGTTAACATTTGTTAAGTTATATACATGGCTCCTTACTATGTCTTGGGAATGTGAATATTTACAAAAATGATAACAGTCTTGCTCTCAAAAATTTTATATTCTACTCATAGAGAGGATGGCCTAGTAGAAGGAACCTGAGGGCAAGGAAGGTGTGTCACTTAAAGTCTACATACCCCTAAAGCTTAAGATAGTATTCTATATCTGTCCTAGAGGATGAATAAAATATAACAAACCATACAAGGATATGGTATAGTGGACGGACTCATCTGCTGCTGTAAAAATCACTTGGCGGCCTCAAATATAAGAAACCTATAGCTTTCTCTAAAGATTAACTCACTCTTTTGCCGTAAATCAAATTGACTTTTATATCAATTGTGAAAAATACCTGTTGATCTTCCTATTGTTCTTCTCTTTACTTCTTTTAAACAGGAATCATTTCCTCACCCCTATAACCATGCTCTGAGGTCCATGGCTCTTTCCTGAACCTCCCTATTCTTTGTTCTCCCTTTTTGGTTCTCCTTTCCTCTACTGTGAAAGGCATTAGTTATCTGGTTTAAATCATTGCAGAATACCTCTAATTGGTTGTGCGGCCAAAGGTGGGGAGGTGTATCCTAAAAAGTCATATAAACCAAAGCTGATTCTTTGGCAGCTAGAGCTACTACCAGCAAGCTGTCTTTCTCAGAACACCAAAAAATATATTTTCAGTGTGTCTGCACAACTTTTGCCTCCAGGCTTTGGAACAGTATAATTATGGGCCAAATTCTCCCTGGGCTCTCCAGAAAGTCTCCAGAAAATCCCCAATGATGTTCAATACATCTTGTTGCCGTTTATCATTGAACTCTGCATGCATGTGAATGTGTACATGTGAATGTATATGTATGAATGTGTGTAGGAGTATGTGTGCATGAATTTATGTGTGAATTTATGTGTGTATTTAGGAGTGTGCATATATGATT
>JAQQSW010014813.1:0-12026 GCA_028646575.1 Pseudocheirus occidentalis | reverse complement strand
GTAGGGAAACTAGGTCATTCATTTGTTAAGTGACTGATTGGATCTCTGATTAGTTTGAGTGAATCTTTAAGTGTTAAGCTGGTTTCTCCCTTAGGGAAACCAGCTGATTCTTCTTTTGTTCCTTGTTCTAAATATTGTGTCTTTCTGAAATAAAATATAATATAGAGACTTTCCTTGTTCTGAAGATTGTATATAATATTGCGAACTGTTGAAACTGTGAACATTGTACTGAACAAAGATTTGTAATGGAATAAACAGAGTGTTCACTAATACTATGTAATCCGAATCTTAAAAGCTCTTCACAGTAGCATTCTCTCAGGAATCTACTGCTGATTGGCTTTACAACGATATGCACATATATTTGACAATCTTAGTGAAATGGATGAATATCTTCAAAAATATAAGTTGCCTAGACTAACTGAGGAGGAAGTAAATTACTTAAACAACCCCATCCATCTCAGTGAAAAGAAATTGAACAAGCTATCGGAGAATTACCTAGAAAAAAATTCCCAGGGCCAGATGCATTTACTAGTGAATTCTATCAGACATTTAAAGATCAATTGATTCCAATACTCTACAAACTATATGGGAAAATTGGTGAGGGAGAAGTCTTTCCAAATTCTTTTTATGACACAAATATGGTACTGATACCTAAATCAGGGAGACATAAAATGGAGAAAGAAAATTATAGACCAGTCTCCCTCATGGATATAGATACAAAAATCTTAGATAAAATATTTGCAAAAAGACTACAGCAACTTATAACTAGAATAATACATTTTAACCAGGTTGGATTTATTCCAGGAATGCAAGGATGAATCAATATTAGGAAAACCATCAGTATCATTACTCATATCAACAAGAAAACTAGCAGAAACCATTTGATAGTTTCAATATATGCAGAAAAAGCCTTTGAAAAAATACAACATCCATTCCTATTAAAAACACTAGAAAGTATAAGAACAAATGGAGTTTTCCTTAGAATAACAGGTAGCGTCTACTTAAAGCCATCAGCAAGTTTTCTATGCAATGTGGACAAACTAGAAGCATTTCCTATAATATCAGGGGTGAAAAAAGGATTCCACTATCACCCCTCTTATACAGTCTAGTAGTATAAATTTTAGCAGTAGCAATTAGAAAAGTAAAAGAAGTCAAAGGAATGAAATTCGGACAAGAAGAGAGTTATCTATCACTCTTTGCAGATAACATGATGATATACTTGGAGAATCCTAGAGAATCAAGTAAAAAAAGCTTCTTGAGACAATAAATAAATTTAGCAAAGCTGCAGGATATAAAATAAACCCACATGAATACTCAGCATTTCTATATATTTCCAATAAAGTCTGACAGCAAGATATAGTAAGAGAAACCCCGTTTAAAGTTACTGTAGACATTATAAAATATTTGAGAATCAACCTGCTAAAACAAGCCCAGTATCTTTATGAACAAAACAACAAAACACTACTCACACAAATAAAATCAGATCTTACTAATTGACAAAACATCAATTGCTCATGTCTGTGTAGAGCTAATATAATAAAAATGAAAATTTTACCTAAATTGAATTACTTATTTAGTGCCATACCAATCAATCTACCAAAAAAATTACTTTATAGAACTAGAAAAAATAGTGACAATTCATTTGGAAGAACGAAAAGTCCAGAATATAAAGGCAATAAATGAAAAGAAATGTTAGGGAAGGTGGACTAGCCATACCAGATTTTTCTCTCTATTATAAAGCAGCACTCCTCAATACTGCCTGGTACTGGCTAAGGAATAGATTATTAGATCAGTGCAAGAGACTGGGTACAAAAGACTCAGCAGTCAATGACTATAGTAACATACTATTTGATAAGCCAAAAGACTCCAGTTTTGGGATTAAGAATTCACTATTTGACAAAAATGCTGCAAAAATTAGAATATACAATGGCAGAAACTGGGCATAAACCATCTTCTAATGCCATACACCAAGTCAAGTCTAAATACGTGCACAATCTAGATATAAAGGCTGATATGTTAAATAATCTGGAGAAGCAATGAATAGTTTACCTGTCAGATTTATGGAGCAGGGAAGACTTTATGACCAAAGAAGAGTTGGAGAGCATTGTAAAATGCAAAATAGATAATCTTGATTACATTGAATTGAAAAGTTTCTGTACAAACAAAGCCAATGTAACCAAGATTAAGAGGGAAGTGGGAAATTGGGAAAGAATATTTACAACTAGTGTCTCTGATAAAGGCCTCATTTCTAAAATATACAGGGAATTAAATAAAATTTACAAGAATGCCAGTCATTCCCCAATTGACAAGTGGTCAAAGGATATGAACCAGACAACTTACAGAGGTAGAAATTAAAGATATATTTACACACATGGAAAAATGCTCCAAATCACTATTGATTCATGAAATGCAAATCAAAACATCATTGAGGTACCACATCTCACCAGTCAGATTGGCTAATATTACAAAACAGGAAAATGACAAGTGCTGGAGAGGATGTGGAAAAATTGGAACTTCCAAGCATTCTTGATGAAAAAACAGAACTGCTTAGAAAATAGTCTGAAAAATATCAGAAAAAGTGATAGTCAAATATAAGAAGTGTGGAGAAGGTAAACATAGACGAGAATTACTGAGGAGCTTATTATAGTTGAACTATTTAAATGCCAACATAGAAAAACTAGAATTGTAACTTATGAAACTTTTCTCAGTATGAGGATAGTTGAAGGGAAAATAAATGTGTATGTACGTACGTATGTATGTATGTATGCATATACACATATATACATTCACTTATGTCTATATAGGAGGGTATATATATGCTTTTGAATATATCTGTGTTTATATATGTGTGGACATATGTGTGTGTGTATACACACACACACACATATATACACATACTGGAACAGTGGGACAGAGGGCACAGGATCAATTGAATAGGATGGGATAATCTTTCAAAAGGTGAAATTGAGAGGTGGGAGAGGAGTAGTATGAGAGGTGACAGGGAGAGGCAGAATGGGGTTAATCCTCTCATATAGGAGAGGCAAGGGATAACTCACAATAGAGAGGAAGAATAGAAAAGCAAAATGGAATGGATTAACCTTACTCTCATTGTATTTGGCTTAGGGAAGGAATGCCACATTCTAAATTAGGTATCTTGGCCTATAGGAGAATAGGGGGGAAGGGGACAAGAGGGGGGAAAAAAGAAGATCTGAATTCCTTTTTCTTTCACTTTCCACCCAAATCTCCACACCTTGTCAGATAACAAGACTTTCTAGTCGTAACTCTGTGGACATGAAAGTTCTATGTGTTGATATTCACTGTACACATGGGTCAAGAGAAAACCATGAAGGCAGTAAGAAACAGATTTTGCAAGATACCTACATATGTCACTAAGTAGTGGGACTTCTGCTCCCTGTAGGCAAAGAAATGTACTAATAACTAGTTACAAATATTTTGGAAAAGTGAATGTTACAGCTTTTTGAATTATTCTATTTTGACTTTCTATCTCTAAAAGGTCATAGTAAGAATATGAGCAATATTTTGGTGTTTAATAACTACTTCATAAGATAGGCAAAGGTCTATTCACTCAGGAACAGAAAGCTGCCATAGTCGTAATGGTCCTGGGATAACTAAATCTCTGCATGCTGACTGTGCTTATATTCATTGAGATCAAGACAGACACCAAGAAAACACACTTCTCAAGGAAATGTTAGCTTTAGCTATCATCAATACAACTAAAACTTCACTTTACCACCCTCAAAGAGATCAACAACCTGAGATTTTCTATTGAACATCCACTAAACATGTTAGAAACAATAAAACTAGAACCAAAATTTCCTCTCAGTGGAGCCAACATATGGCCTATCTAGCACATTCCTCTAGCTCATCCAGGAACTATGCAATAGACTTTTTATGTGAAACCTCCTGCAAGAGTCACAACTACCTATTGATTTATTTGTCTTTGGGACTTTTTGAAGATGAAGAGACTTTACACATTCGTAAGAAGTATGTATATTAGCACAAAAGCTTAAAGGAACTTTTCACTGATCTATGACTTCTGCTCAGAAGAGCAATGGCAGAAATGCTGGCATGATGTTGAAATTCATTTTCAAAACCTTCAGCAAGGAAACAGAATTTCACTGACACATCTTGGCATTTGTAGGACAAACAGATTAGCAGACATATGGAAAGCTAGTCCATATCTAGCTGTGGGGATCCTCAGCAATTTCCTCATTTATAGGTCTGCTTCAGAGATTAACAAGAACCCATAAAAACAATTACCATAGCCACTTATCATCCCTGGATGAGTCCGTTGGATTTCCTGATGAGCAGGTAGACACTGGTTGGCACTTTGTTCTGTAAATGTTAAGTAAAAATTCTACCAATAAGTTTTGGAAACAATCTCTGAAAGACAGAATTGAAACCATCCTTTCAAAGAAGGAAGAGTCTATTTACTGCAACCCAACAGCAAGAGGACTGAACCGGGTTTTAAAAAATGCCTTTTCTGTCTAGAACCTCAGTTGTAGAGACTCCTGGGGAACAGAGACAAGACACAGAGTATAATAACACTGTGAGTCTGAATCTTTTTTATTGACTTGTTTGTTTACTTTTAGTTTACAATATTCAGTCCCAGAATCACTTAAGTTTCAGATTTTTCTCCCCTTCCTCCCCACCCCCACCCCCATCATAGTGGCATACAATCATGTATAGGATCTGCAAACTCTTTCACATTGTACAATTGTCTGGTTGTATAGGCGTTGTAGCCAATGGAGTGAACAGTGGGAAAAGAGAAACAAAACCAAACATAGAAAAGGATGATAGCATGTATTGCTTCAGTCTCCATTTAAACTCTGGTCTTTCTAGATCTTTCTCTGAATGTAGACATCTCCTTCCTTTCTGAGACTTTTAGAGTTCTTTTCTAACTGTGCCTTGCTAAGAAAAGTCCAGTTTTTCATGGTTGGTCATCACATATATGATGTGTCTGTGACTGTGTACAAATTTTACCTGGTTCTGCTCTTCTCACTTAGCATCAATTCATATAAGCCTCTCCAGGTAATTATGAAGTCAATCTCCTTCCCATTTCTTATAGCACAATAGTATTCCATCACATTCATATAACATAACTTGTTCAGCCATTCCCCAATTGTTAGGCATCCCTTAAATTTCCAGTGTTTTGCCACCACAAAGAGAGCTGCAATAAATATTTTTGTACATACGGGACCTTTTCCCTCTTCTATGATCTCTTTGGCATACAACTCCAAAAGCCAAAGGGTATGCAATTATTTATAGCCATTTGGGCATAGTTCCAGATTGCCCTCCAGAATGGTTGTATCAGTTCACAGCTCCACCAACAATGCATTAGAGTTCCGAATTTTCCACATCCCCTCCAGTACTTGTCATTTTCCTGTTTTATTATCTTAGCCAACCTGACTGGTGAAATGTGGTACCTCAAAGTTGTTTTGATTTGCATCTGACATATCAATAGTGATTTAGAGCATTTTTCCATATGCTTAAAGATATCTTTAATTTCTACCTCTGTAAATTGCCTGTTCATATCCTTTGACTGCTTATCAATTGGGGAATGACTTGCATTCTTGTAAATTTTACTTAATTCCCTGCATATTTTAGAAATGAGGCCTTTATCATAGACACTAGTTGTAAATATTCTTTCCCAGTTTCCAACTTCCGTCTTCATCTTGGTTACATTGGCTTTGTTTGTACAGAAACTTTTTAATTTGATGTAATCCAGATTATGCAATTTGCATTTAATAATGCTCTCCAACTCTTCTTTTGTCATTAAGTTTTTCCTACTGAATAAATATGACAGGTAAACTATTACTTGCTTCCCCAGATTATTTACAGTATCAGCCTTTTTATCTAGATTGTGCATCCATTTAGACTTGACTTTGGTGTATGATGTTAGAAAATGGTCTATGCCTAGTTTCTGCCACACTATATTCCATAGTCTGAATCTTTACACAAGTTCAGGTTTACAATAGCAGGATCATCATTCTGGGGAGGACTACAATAGGACTAGACCACCAACTAGCTCAAGCCAGGAAGAGTCAAGTTAGGTCTCTTTGATCAGTGACCAGACCAACTTTTAATGGAATGAGAGAAGTTAGACAGGTGCTTACACTTGTAGCAAGATGACAATGTGCTTCTTGCCTGTGTAATGTACACTTTGCATTTAATTAAAAGTAGGTAGTTTTCCCTAATAATGGTTAGAGTGCTGAACCTGGAAACAGGAAGTCTTAAATCCATTATGAGACACTTACTAGTGGTGTGATGCTGAATATGTTTTCACTTAACCTCTGCCTGGAAAGTGAGACAGTGGAAATAGTACCGGGTTTGGAAGCAGAAGACTTGGATCAGAATCCTAGATCCGTCAATTACAGCAATGTGACCTTGGGAGGGTCACAGCCTCTCTGGAACTCAATTTCATAGCCATTGAAGTATTTGCAGTAGAAAACTTGGAAAGATTTTTTTCCAGCTAGTGTCTCTGCTAAAGGTCATTTCTTTTTCTTTTTTATTTTTTTGGCGGGCAGAAGGTAAGGAAATTGGGGTTGACTGACTTGCCCAAGATCAAACAGCTATTAAGTGTGTTAAGTGTCTGAGGTCATATTTGAACTCAGGTCCTCCTGATTCCAGGGTTGGTGTTCTATTTACTGTGCTACTTAGCCACCCCTATAGGTCTCATTTCTAAATTACATAGAGAACTGAGGCAAATTTACAAGAATGCAAGTCATTTCTCAGTTGATAAATGGTCAAAGGATATGAACAGATATTTTTCAGAGGAAGAAATTAAAGCTATCTATAGTCATAAGAAAAAAATGCTCTAAATGACTATTTATTAGAGAGATGCAAATTAAAACAACTCTAAGGTCTCACATTACACCTATAAGATTGGATAACATGACAAAAAAGGAAAATGATAAATGTTGGAAAAGATGTAGGAAAGCTGGTGTATTGATTCATTTTTGGTGAAGCTGTGAGCTGATACAACCATTTTGGAGAACAATTTGTAGCTATAATCAAAGGGCTATAAAAATATACTTACCCTTTTTACCCAACAATACCACTTCTAGGGACTGTGTGCCAAGGAGATCAAGAACTAGAAACTGTGGGGATGTCCATCACTTGGGGAATAGCTGAACAAGTTGTGATATATTAAAACAATGGAATATCTTGGTGCTATTAGAAATCATGAACAGGTAGACTTCAGAAAATTCTAGAAAGGTTTATGTGAACTGATGCTGAGTAAAGTCAGAAAAAGCCAGGAGAACATTGTTCACAGAAATAGCCACAGTGTGTGATGACTGATTTTAATACACTTAACCCTTCTCAGTTTTAAAGGGCTCCTGGTGGTAAATGCCATCCACATTCAGAGAATGAACCATGGAGTAAGAATTAGACATGAATTATATTATTTTCTTTTTTCATTTTGTTTTGCTTTAGTTTGGTTTTATTTTTTTTCTCATGGCCGCTCCCATTTATTATAATTCTATGCAACATGACTAATGTGAAAATGTGTACAGTCACATAATATTGCATGCCCTTTTGGAGAAGGGAGGGAAAGGGCAGAAAATTTGAAACTCATGGAAGAGAATGTTGAAAAATAAAAATAAATTAATTAATTAAAATAGTAGTTGGATAAGATTAATATGTAACATTATGAGGATGTGGTTTTTCTCCAACATCTTAGGCTATTGTACATGATATTTCATTACAAGAGAAGCATTGGCATGTGACAATCAATAAACAAAGTCAATCTATAGTTTCTACATGGTGTCAGGGGGTGTATGTAATACAAAAGAGTCATGTGTTACTGAATGGTGGGAAATAAATTTGGGACAAAGTGTGGATTCATATTAAACCAAGCTTTAGAAATCAAGCAAAGGGTTTTTAAACTTGATGAGACAGGTACGTTGGAATGATTGGAGGTTTTGGTCTTCAGAAGTAGAAATTAACATCATAGCAATATGTAAGAAAATAGAAGAGATAAGGGTCAGGAAAACCAGGTAGGGATTTGTTGGAAGGGAAGGGAAGGGAAATTTAGGGAAAAACATAGTTTTGAAATTCACCACCCCATCCCACTCCCCATTCTTAACCTGTCCTCTGGTGTAGCTACTCATAAGGAGAGAAATAGTCACAAAATAAGTGGGGACTGAAAGAACAGATTCTTTATCTTAGACATATTTTAATTCCATCTGGAAATACAATTCATTGTATAGTGTGCTATTTGGAAACAGAAATACATGTCTTTTGTTTGTTTCTCAACACAGTATACCAAGTGTTCCAGTTGCATAATGTCTTCAGATGATATTAAGTAATGTAATCCCACTCCTTTAGATGGTCACTATACCATGTTTTATAGATTTTCATGAGGCAATTTAATGAAGAAATTGATTTGAAAATTTAAAACAAATCAATCAAATGATAGATTCTGCTTGTTGTCAGGTGTTACTGAGATGGGAAATCAGTCTGGGTAAAAGTGTGCATTCTTAATAAAACAAGCCTTGAAATCCAGACAAGGAGTTCACAGCATCTTTGCAGTGGTCTACTGGAATATTTTGAAGAGGGATCAGTAGAGTAGTGGAGACCTAGAATTCTGACAATCTCTTTCATGAATTGAACAAAGAAAAACATCTTAATAAGGTCCTACTCACTGCAGCAACTCAATTCTCTTTTAAAATAACCAGCAAATGAACTGTGCCCTAGAATTAATTCTTCTGGCTCTCTTCTCCATAATGCATCTGGAAAGTTGATACATAATGCTTAGACATGCCATTAAAACCCCAAACAATAACATATAAGTGTTATTGCTTTCCCATCTCCTACTCATGGAGTTAAATAAAAGGCATTCTATTTCTGTTCTGTAAATTAGTTCACCAATGTGGCATATTGACTCGAACTGCAAATGTTTAGGAAAACCTGCTTTTCCATTTACTATTATCAACTTCTAAAAGTGGTAAATTTGGTTTTATGATGTATCATTGCTGTTACTCTGAAAAACAATTATGCAAGCATATCTTAGACTGTCAAAGTTTTGCTATACAAATGGAAAATAAAATATCGTGTTTCATAACAGATGTTTATGGATATCATTTGTGGGCTTGAGTTTATGAATTGGGGTGGGTTTTGTACATATGGCAGGTTTATGGTTGGAAAGATAGACTTTTGATATGTGCCACATGTTTTACTTGTGAATCCTATGATAGGAATATATTCTTTTATGTTCTACTGAATTGTTGGCCTTTGGTCACTTAGACAATTATTTTAATTGCAAATGTCTAGAGAGTTATTATTCTGAATGACTTTACCTCTGAAAACTATTCAGGGCCAAGTCAGACAAAATTATTCAATATAATTCTTGGAAACAAAAACCAAGAGATGCTGCCTAAAATGAATTTTATAGCAACATGGGTTACTTTCCCTAAATTCTATTGCAATTTTTATGGTGTCCACCTAAAAATACTCTGAACAAATGCATTCATAAACCTTAGTGATATGTTTATCTTTAAATGAACACAAACAGTTTCTGGCTCTTTAAGTCTTTCTTTTGTAATAAAGCCAATTTTTATGTTTTGTAAGGATAGACATAGTTTTCATTGCTTCTTTGCCTTTATGCTAAGAAGAATAGTATGTGCAGAATGTAACTATGTCCTCAATAGAGAAGACAAAAACTGGGCATAAACCACAGGAAAAGAGCTGAAGAGGATATGATCAAGAATCTAGATGGCAGAAATGTCCGAAGACATGACTAGAATGCAGATTCAAAGGTTAAACATGGAGAAAGTGACCTACAATAATGGTTCTGTGGTATCCATGCAATTTTCCCCTGGTCACTGGACAAGAGAGAACTGGGTTAGTTATGTCTTATAGAAGTACTCCCGTTTGAATTCAAAATGGTACAAAGTATAGCACAGAAAATGTACACCCACTTGCCTTCAATAGATGTGAAGTGGAGAGTTTGAGAAACTATAGGAATATGTCATACTGTGTTATACAGACAGGAATTCCAGAACTTTGCAATTGGATAACCTTCCCCTCCTCCATGTGTTACAAGGGAATATCAGATATGAATGTATGCACCCAAAACTGTATCTCTTCGTATTTCCATATTTTGATTTAGCACTTCCTGTAGATTATGGGAGTTTTGAATCTAAACCCATAGTGAAGGAGAAATCATATGTACTTACCTTAGGAGACGTATTGCTTCATAATTTATCATTTATTTTTTTCTTCTTTCTATAGTTATGATTAAGGAATTATAATACAGGTAAACCATGTTTCTGTGTTTAACTTCATTAAAACATGCTTGTGCTTGATCACAGTCAAGAGAAGCATAAGAATAAAATGAAAAACAAAGATTTTCATCAGTGAGTAGGAGAATACGGGGGAAACAAAGAGCCTTAAGAATTTAATTGGGTAAATCCATGTACCACATCCCTTGACAGCACCATTCAAAAAAGTGTTGAGTTGATGGATATAAATAACTATTCCTCCGTGAATAATAGAGAGGCTGGTGTTACTGCCTAATACTGAGTGGAACAAACAACAATTAAGGTGTCTGACAGCATTTGGCTGACATCACTGAATAGTTAACAACACTCCTCCGTGTTTAAAAAATGTTTTAATTCAATTTTATAAATATTATATGTACCATGTATCTGTTATATGTCTGGTATGATATGTACTATAGAAAATAAACATATGAGAATTGCCCCTGACTTCATGTCATAAGAGACAAACAAAAGGAAGAGAGAATATATGTCAACATATGATTAACTTCCAAAAGTGTTTTTGACCCAATGTCTCAGACCTGAGGCATAGACATGTACAACTTAATAGCTACATGGATTTGGGAGATGATCAACTTTTTTATTTTATTCCACTCACTGGATATTTAAGTAACTTGTCTGTTAAGAGATACTCAATGGTGAACATGAGACTGGCATCCAGATCTCTTAATGTCAAGTCTAGAGCTCTTTTCATAATATTAACTTAGTTGTGCCTCATATTAGATAGTCCTTTCTTCATATTAATACATAATGAGGTTAGCAAATGTTTGTGAGAAGAAATGAAATTTTTATATTTGTACATATGAATATATATAGTGCATACGTATGTGTATATGCATCAAGTTAAACATGTAACTTTAGTTACAGGGCATTGACACAAACAATAATAGGTCAGACTAAGAAGAGATCATGATAAAATAAAGCAGTAGTGAAGTCTTCACAATATGGTAAGACCTACAATTAAACCTTGAAGTATGTCTAGTTATTAGTAGAAATGTACATCACTTTAAAAGTACAGTACATGGGAGATAGAGCCAAAATGGAAGAATAGATGCAGCAAAATTTCCCAGCTCTCACATAGCCACCCTAAATACCCATAAAATACTACTTTAAACAAATTTTAGGGCTGCCAAACTCACAAAAATAAAGAAAACACATCTCTCTCTGAAGGCAGCTCGGCAGGAGGGGCTCATCACAACAGCCTGAAACATAAACTGTGGCCAGGCCCCAGGTGGGTCAGGAGAAGCCACTCCTCCCAAGCCACAGTGTGAGTATACATGAGGGCAGATCTATAGCACCTGGAGCAATCTCCACATCTATCAAGTCAGGAAAAATAAGGATTAGAGAAAGGTTAGTAAAAGTCAAGCTTTCATGCTAACTTTTGGGGAGGAAAAGCACTTCAGCCAATCTGCCCCCAGGGCAATTGAGCAGCAGGGGGAAGGGCAAGATCTGCTTCAACCAGCAACTGCCTCCATTGGGCTGCTTCAGAGCTCCTGGCCTGTGGACCCCAGAGGGCAGCAGAGATGATTGATCAGGGCCAAGGGTTTTGCATTGAGTGGCCTGGATCCTGGTCTTCGGTGGTGGCCTGAGGTGTGCTTTCAGCAAGACAAAGCTGGTGGGGGCTGCAGCACTCCCCTAATACCTCCAGCAGCTATGAAAACCCCATCAATTTGGGAAAAAGCTTTCCCTCCTGGAAGTAGAGTTCCACAAAGCTAAAAAAAA
>JAQQSW010014812.1:0-12026 GCA_028646575.1 Pseudocheirus occidentalis | reverse complement strand
GTTGTCTTCCTCCCATTCCATGCTTTGATCCTTTTTGTCCACAAAAAAGGATTGTAGAGCTTGATTGCTGTTCTTATATTGCTTCCTTTTCCTCATGTTGGCCAGTCAATTAATTGGTTGGTTTTTTTTAAGCTTTGTGAAACTCTGCTTCCAGGGGGGAAAGCTCTGTTCCACATCACTAGGGTTTTCCCAGCTGCCGGAGCTATTATGGGGGTGTTGCAAGTCCCACCATCTTTGGCTTCCTGAAAGCGCACCCCAGGACCACTACCCAAGACCACGATCCTGATCCAGGCCACTCAATGCAAGAGCTCTTGGCCCTGATCAATCATTTCAGCCCCTCTGTGGAGTCTACAGGCCAGGGGCTCTGAAGCAGCCCCGTGGGGGCCGCTTGTTCCAGCAGTTCCCTTCCCCCACTGCTTCCTTGTCCCAGGGGCAGATTGGCTGAACTGCTTTTCCTCTTCCAAATTGATTTCCAAAGTTTCACTTTCACTAACTGTCTCTGATCCTGGTTTGCTGAATTTGAAGATTCCCCTCAGGTGCTTTAGATCTTCTCTTAAGTAGACTCACATTGGGGCTTGGGAGGCTTGGCTCCTCCTGGCCACCCTGGGGCCTGGCCTGGCAGCATTGTAATTTTTGGGCTGGGATGATCTCCTCTCCTAGCCTGCCAACCTGCTGGACGAGCCCCTCCTGCCAAGCTGCCCCTCACCAGTGGATGTGGAGGTGCTGGAGGCTGTAGATCTTTTCTCCTGCACACTGGCTTCTGTGCGGCTCAGCTCAGCTCAGCTCAGCTCCTTCCTACTGCCCTGGGCCTGGCCACGGTCTCGGCTTCAGGCTGGGCGAGCCCCCACTTCTGGCCCCTCACACTGAGCCCCTGCTGCTGAGCTGCCTTCAGCGAGAGATGTGTTTTCTGTATTTTTGTGAGTCTGAGAGTCCTAGACTTTGTCTGGGGTCATATTTTATGGGTGTTTAGGGTGGTTGTGTGGGAGCTCCAAAGCCTTGCTGCTTCTACGCTGCCGTCTTGGCTCTGTCCCCCTAAGCTCGAGTGTAATAATCTTATCATCAATACAAATTAGATAGGGATTTCACCATTTACCCCTTTGAAACATAAGAAATGTATTTCCTAGAGATGACTAAAAATTTTTTTAGCAAACTGATATAAGTATGTTCTGGATCACCATCTTGGATAACCATAAGTTGTTTTAGGAATCATCTTTGAGCACATTTTAGTACAAGATATAAAGCAACATCCAATATAAGGTGTAAAGAATGAAAATGAAGATGAGAGCCCTTCTGATTATAGTAATTAATTTGCCATGTCCTTGGAAGCAGGAGAAACACCAAGAATATCAAGAAGACGGGTCCTACCATGGGCTTTGATTATCAGTCTGACTGGGTTTCTGCTATAACCTAATGGATATGGTAGCAATTTGTTATAATCTCTCCAGACTGATTATTACAGGAACAGTAGGATTGGTTGTTATAGCACAGACTCCTCCTTCTGAAGCTGGAAGAAGGTCTAACACCATAGAGTTTTTTATGAACATTTGAAGTAAAGAATTTATTTCAATTTGAAGGGAAGTTATGGACTGACTTGTGATGTGGGTAAACTTAATTTCCACAGAAATGTTTCTAACTGAATCTATTACTGCACTCATCCCAAAACCTTGAATCAGTGACCACCCCAAAAATCTCTGTACTAGATTAGAATTCTTTATCTCATCTAGATTTGCACTTTCCCCATGTCTATGCCTATGCCAGCAGGCTCTTAAATTTCTCTTGAAATATTTCTCAACCAGTCCTAAAGAATGATTAAAAACTGACACTGGGGGGTGACTAGGTGGCTCAGTGAATAAAACAGCAGCCCTGGAGTCAGGAGGACCTGAGTTCATATACTGCCTCAGACACTTAACACTTACTAGCCATGTGACCTTGGATAAGTCACTTAACCCCAATTGCCCTGCCTTCCCCTCAGGAAAAAAAAAACGAAAACAAACTAACAAACAAACAAACAAAAAAAACAACTGACACTGGTGAAGCCACATAGGTAATTCACTATGTCCCAACCCAAACAAATCTTGGGAAAATGGTAGCATAAGCCTTTTCTCTGCAAACAAGCAAACAAACCCAAACAGAAATCTCATGTGCCAATGAGAAATGTAAAAAAATACATTCTCACTGAAGTATTTTTTTTTACCATTAGTACTTCAAAAACATGAATAGCATGAACTATTAAAAGTAACATTAACAAAAATATAATATTTCTATCTGAAATTAATGGCTCTTGTTTGTTATTAACAAGGGTTCTAGCATAAGTAAATTAAAGTAAAATAATTTCCTCTTAAAATGTTTGGAAAAGATCTATTTTGTTGACACCCCTGAATAGTTTCTAAGTTCAAGGAATTACTGAAATTTTGTTTCTGATTATACAGATAGTAAAATTTTGAAGAGGTGCAGCTACTATAATTAAACTGCCCTATTTTTGTGGAGGACTATAGTTTCATTATTTTTTGCAGTTATATAATCATGATTAAAGTGGGAGAAAGTGATTGGCTTTGGTTTAGTATCATTTATGAGGTTTTGGGGAACACATGTGTGACAAGTAGCCAGTAAAAACAAATCACAAAGGTCTAATCAAATTATTGGAATAATTCTGAGTTATGTAGGAGTCAGAAATTGTCAAACTATAATTTAGAGCAAAAGGAATTGCTTTCCAGGGTTCAGGTTACCCCTGATGAATATGGTGCCATGTCCAACATCAATGGGGCCTGACTGCTTTAAGATGATATAAGGTATGTCCAATTCCACCATGAAGCTTACTAATGAGTTAAGATTTTTCCAATCCTCTTCGGAAGAATGGAATCAAAGAGCAGAAAGGGCAATAGGTAGTAGTACTAAGATTACGAAGAGATTTGGCAGAAAACATATTCTATACAGTACCAAAACAAAAGATATTCTATGGCATACCACAAAAAATATGTACAAAGCTAGAACAAATAGTATGGCAAAGAGTAACCATTATTCTATAAAAGTATTTTCAATATGAGTAACATTAACTGGGGAGGAAAGAACAACTGGTAATAGCATCAGAATTAAACAAGGAACAGTAGTGAAATTAAAACTTTCGATGAGTAAGGTTGTAAGGCATGAAAGCAAAGGATAATTTTAAAAAGTATCCGTTTCCCCATATTTGACCATTTTTTATTCCTAAAATTAACTGGAGAAGGAGAGCTACCTGGTGATAGTATTAAGATAAGGTGAAACAAAAGCATCTTTAGACGCATCACTTATATGAAACAATATTAACAGGTATTATGTGGGCACAGATTTATCCGAGTCATTTTTTAAAATTTTGATTGAAGTTGTGGTGGTCATTAACACCTAGAGTGGGCCTTGCCAAGTGGGTTGAGTTTCACTGGTCTGATGAAAGTTCTTTATTCCCCTCATGTTCTACTTAATTTTTCCTACTTAATATTGTTTTCTTTTTTTCAATTACATAGAAACATAGTTTTCAACATTCACTTTTATAAGATTTTGAGTTCTACATTTTTCTCCCTCTCTTACCTCCTTCCCAAGATATCAAGCAATCTGATATAATTTATACATGTACAATCATATCAATAATATCTCCATATTAGTCACATTGTGAGAAAGGAATCAGAATAAAAAGGAAGAAAACATGGGAGAGAGAAAAATAAAACACAAAAAAGTGAAAATGGTCATTGAGATGCTGTAGTTCTTTCTCTGGATGTGGATAGCATTTTCCACCATGAGTCTTTTAAAATTATCTTGGATCATTGTGTTGCTGAGAAGAGCAAAGTCTACCAGAGTAGATCTCATAGAAGTAGAAGTAGAAAGTAGTAGTAGTAGAAAGTTCTGGATGTTGACTTTGTCTCCCAGATAAAATTTAAGCATTGAAATTCTAAGTAATGGAATCAAATGAATGATGTAAAGTCCAAAGACCTGGTCTGTATGGATGCTTGCATGTTGTACAATTCCCTCAGCCTATTTTGCAGTTCTTGTAAGTAAGAGGCAACAGAGGTACCTCCTCCCAGTAACGATGTGTAAACTGAAGGGAATGTTTTTGCCTTTATGAGAAGATGCCCAAACAACATTTCACAAGGAAAGAGAGGTGCAATTCTCCATTTGGTCTGATTCTCAGATAAAATAAAGCAATGGGAAGAATATCAGGCCCTTTTATATGGGTTTCAGCACATAGTTTGCCAATTATAGTCTTAAATTCTTTGTTTATATGCCTTATATTTGTTCTTATACTTAACAGACCAGAATTTTGTGAGTAATAGGGGATATGAGACTTAGGAGTTGTCTGAAGGCAGGAGTAAATTTGAGAGAGTACCAAAAAATAAAAATGAGACTTAAGAGAGTCAATATTAGCAGCAAGCCATGTTGGGGCACAATTTCTCCAAGAAGCATTTTAGCAATGAAACAAACAGATAAAATAACACAATTCAGTAGGCCAACCACAGGGCTTCTTCAAGTCCCTCTTTTTGGCTTCCACTTGAGGCCCACTAAGAGCCAGGACAGACCTTCAAATTCCCTAGGCCTATTCAGAGGCAGGGAAGATCTTCAAATTCCTTTACCATTACAGTCACCAACTTTGATAGTATCAGTGTCATGGAAGGCAAAGACTGGGGCAAAGACATCTGGAGTAGGAAAAACAATTTTCTCCAGATTTAAAGGTCCCTGCAGCTGCTCCCACCCCCATGTCTTTATGCTGTAAATTTTCCAACACTGTACCTGTGACCACTTCTATTAATTATTTATAACTCCTGCTTCTGTTTTAGACAATCTGATGAGATGGCTTTTCTTGTTACAGCAAGAACATGTTGGCAACTCTTGGATTTGAGAGGAGTCAGAGTTTTAGAAATGAAAAATAAGATTGTCTGGGCTTTGAGCTTAGATTTAATTTTCTGTTTATCTATTCCTTCATAAACATATTAAGCCATATTTTTAAGTTCACTAATATTCTTTTCATGAGATCCAGGGTAACTTTATGATAACATATTTCTGGCATGAACTGGCTAACAAAAGCTGAAGTATTTCTTGGACTGATTGGAACTAATCCTGTATAGCTATACCACTCAGCACTTTTGCATAACCTGTCATAAAAGCAGGTAGGGGTTTCATTTTTTCCTGGCAAGTTTCTTAAAATTTACTCTAATTTTTGGGGTGAATAGCACATGCCTCTATCCTGCTAATTAGGAATTCTCTAGCTTGTAACAGCCTGATGTAGTCAGCTGGAACATTAGGGTTCCAATGGAGGTCTTGCAAAGGCCAATTAGCAAGACTCCTTGGGCCAGCAGGATTGTCACTGACTGGGGCTTGCCTATTTGCAGCTGCAATAATGGCTATTCTTTCCCCAGGGGAAAGCAAGGCCTTCATTAAGTCAGTCACATTTCCCCAGGTGGAATGATGACCTCTAAACATGGCTTTAAATTGGGTTTTAACAGCCAGAGGGTCTTCATTAGGTTTAGGATTGTCTCTTCTCTGTGTGGAGAGAACAAAGGGCCAAAAGAGTAATAAAGTCTTAAAGGTACCTTACTTCTAGGCTATATGATATAATGTACAAATCTTTTCTAGAGAGGAAAGACTAATAGCTAGTCCTCTCTTTTCAAAAGAAATCTAATCTCCTACCATAGAAGGAGAACCAGTTGGAAGAGCAAAAGGAGAAGGCGTAGTAGGTTAGAGATAAGAAAATTCTTTAGGAGAATGTGGGCATGACCCATCAGATAGAGCAGTTTAGCAGAATCAATAACTCATTTGTTTTGGGTGATGTTGTTCAACAGGCAATCTTAATTTCATTAATAAGTAATAATCAAAAGAGTTGAATTGGGGCCAAAATAGTTTGCTGAATCTTTATTAGTTTTATACCAAATTTTACAGGCTAATGGTGTGCTCTTTTGTCTTCCCAAGCTGAACTGGTAGTTTCTCTTGGTCCCAACATGTAAGAAATTTTTATAGGAGGGTTCCTTTTAGTGAGGAGGCAGGGAATTTAGTCATCTTCTCTTTTACTTATAAAAGTAGTTTTCTTAAGGGATCCCCTTCTCTAAAACTGAGAATTCACCCTTCCTATAGAAAGAGTGCCAGGAATTGGCTGTCTTAGCCCCTCTTACGTATATAAGGGTAGATACCTATACCTTAGATGTCCCTACTAAAAGAAGGGATGCATTCTTCCTACATATAGCAAGGATGGAGATCCCTACTTTCAGTAGCAATAGATTCCTTACACTATAACAGGGACAATGCCAAAGTATCTTTAAGGGACTAGAGACTTACCTGCTTAAAAAAAATAGAGTTTGATGTCAAGGGGGAATCTAATATCTGAAGCAGTCCTTTACAGAAAAGTCCTCCAGTGAAAAGCCCATTGGAGTGCTCTAGGGAGCCAATCAAAGACTGCCATCCCAAAGAGCTTGGAGTCTCTTACTTGACTTTCTGGTTAACCCACCAACTGTTATAATAGAAATTTGAGAGACAAAAGTCTGGGTTTCTGAGCAAGTCAATTTATTAGCAAAGCTAGCAACTACAAATAAATGGGTCCAAGACCACCTCAGTAGGTATAAGGACACCATTGACAATTCACACAGAATTCTTAAAGTCAATAAAGAGTAACAAATAAAAATGACATAACCTTGAAGAACATGTTTAAAAAGTTTTCTACCTAACTAGTGGTTAATACAATTTCTTGCAGTTAGAACAGAGAAGTTAAATGAGAAATTGAGTCTGGAAGAGTGAATTTGAGGTTAGAACTTTTGGGGAAGGAAAATTATGACTGGAATATTCTGGGAATGGGGAATTTAAGGTTTGTACCCTTATTTCCTGGAAAATTATGTGGTTAAAAATATTCTCAGAATTATATGAACAAAGCTTTTAAAGAATATAGCTAACACAAGAATGTAGCTTACAAAATGGGGAACAGTGAGAAGATGGCACTTTGTAATCAGTCTTATAATCAATATGAACTAAAGTTGAATTTCACACAGGTACCATGAATTATGTGGATTGTTTAGGTCCAGCAAGTGAAGGTCAGCTTTCTGGCAATCCTGAGGTTCACAGAGTAGTACTGTAAATTTGAAAGACCAGAAAAATGCCTGTGGAAGGGATTTACCCCAAATCAACCTCCCTTTACTCCATTTCCAACTCTGCAAGTCCTTCTCCCATCTTTAAGCCTTGCTTAAAGTGCTACGCCCTCCATTAAACTTTCCATGAATCTTATCTACCTTTTCTCCAGTGAAAGTGATATCTTTCTTCTAGAATTTATCATAGTACATTGTTTGGATGTCTTGATACTTTTTCAGCTTCTCCCTTGTCATATAATTATTTGGAATACCCTCCTTTTGCAGTGAAATCTACTTAGGATGGGGTTTGGGTTATATTTCTCTCTATAGAACAATGCCTTAAACATGTAAGCTTGAGTGGAGTTATGATCTCATCAATGTGGATACTTGCATGAATAATACAATTCACACCTCATCCATGTCTTCTCATCTTATATAATTTTTGCCCTGGTCTCTGATAAATCTACCATAGGCGGTCACCCAACATGTTTGAAGTCTTCCTCTTTTTTTTAACAATACATAAGTACCAGTATAGTTTTCAGAACTTTCATTTGAGATCCACAGCTTTTAGACAATGCCCTTTCTACCACATTCTCCAGTCATGTCTCCTAGATGTTATATTTTACATTACTTCATGTATGTAAGTTATCATTGGTAACATGCTATTATCCAGATTGTCCTTTGCATTCAGAGGAATAATTTCTAGTTTGATCCAATAGTACATCTATCTTGGACATATTTAGAGGTGAAAAAAATATATGGAACCAAAATTAAGTAGTGGAGAGAGAAGAGGATGAATTTCACTTTGAAAACTATGTAGTGCTTTCAGTGTCCCCAAGTTACTCCCTGAAACAGAAGCCCAATGTTTTACCACCAATAATTTTTCAATGATTCTATTATATGTCTGTGAATTATGAAACATTTCAAGCTCCTTAGTCATGCAAGGAAGTGAAATCATACTGTACATAACTATACTTAATAATTCAGGAAAGTGGGTTAATATAACTTAGTTTTTACATTGGGGAGAGGGAATGGAATCCAGAAGGGATCCTCTCTTTAACCTTGGTTCAATATAAAAATTGTATTAATTGTAATAACCCATTGACTGAGAATTCTCACTAATTGAGATTTTACTAAAGATTTTAATAATTATTATTAATGATCTAATCTACTCTAGGAAAGTCACAGAATCAAAGAATAATAGATTTCGATCTAGAAAGGGTCTCAGAGATCATGTAGTCTAATCATCTCATTTATTGATGAATATACACAGGCAGAGAGGTTAATTCATTTTCTTTATATTTGTGCCTCAGTTTCCTGAAGAATAAAATAAGGATAATGAAACATGCCTTACCTAATTTACAAGGTTATTGTGATGGTCAAATAAGATAATATGAAAGTGTTTTCTTAAAGGTTCTATACAACTATAAATTATTTTATGCTTAGCTGAGTGTAAATAATTTAGCCCATATCATGAATTATGCTTTAGAAGTATTAACACATTTGTATACCTTATGTCTTATTCTTGTGTCAGGAGAAAAAAGCAACAAAACACCTGGAGACATTTCTTTATTAGAAGTAAAGGACAAAAACAAAGTTATATTTTCATTCTAAATGATCAAAGACTATCTTTGAATTATTTAACATTGTGTAATTAGCCAAACCAGTAGCTATTAGAGACTTCTTTAGCCCTCATCATCTAGTAAAACATATATTTGCTTATTACATATCATTAGTTGCCCCTCGTTTACATTGCAACAGGAAGGACAGTCATGAAATTTATCAAAGATAAAAACAATTGCTTTTTGTTTGTTTCTTTCATGGAGAGCCAGTCCTTTAAGTTATGGAGCATAGGATGTCCCCAAGTATGTTTGTACCTCTTATTTATTGTCTGACATCCTAAAACTTATGTAATCAGAAATATCCCTATAGCTAAATGCATTTAAGCATCCTCAAGAGGGTATAATTATTCTAACAGAAAGTAGCATTTCAAATTCAGTTACCTCTAAAATCCCTTTGTGGAAATATCAAGGGAAATTTTAGTATGCTATATTATTTTCCTTCATTTTACCATTAAATGCCACTCATTAGATTGATGCAATGATAGAATTATTTATGATTATGTATTAATTAGTACCTATGATATATTTGGTATTGTAGATAATATAAAAACATGCTAAAATACATTAATTATTTCTAAAGATTCAACAAAAATGATTTGACAATATTAGTGTACTTGGACTATTTTTGTATGCTTATTGAAATGTAATCCCCACTAAAATTCTAGGTTATTCATAAAGTGGGAATGATCTTTGATTCTCCAAGGTCATGTTAGAAGAGCAAAAGCTCTTATGAGTTTTTCACATTTACTTATGTGTGCATATGTTCCCACCTTAGAATGCATAATTCTTGAAGGCAAAAACTTTCATTTTTGTCTTTATATCATCATCCTTTAGCACAATACTTGGCTATAACACACTAAATAAATGTTTATTGATTGATTAGAAAGGATTTTAAAAAGGATCTAGCATATTTGTTGTCAAAAATCAAAGTAGCTAACTTAATAAAGGTTCATCACTAATTTGGCTATGAGTTAGTGAATTTTTCAGATACTAACACTTGAAATCCATCTATTAGATTATGAAGATATTATAATCTATGTTGATGGAAGGAAGGAGTGTCTTCACCAGTGAAATCACATGTCTTTGAAGTATAAAAGTATTGGAATAATGAAATTATAAAACACAGGAAAAGTAAATTATAAATATAAAGCCCATGTTCGTGTCTCTTCATCACCGTATACTGCAATGATTGAGGCTTTAAATTAAAAAAAAGTCCCTGTTAATGACAAAAAGCAAAATTCTGTAAATAGAGCTATAAATATTAAAACATTTATGAATTCTATCCTAAATCTTATATGTATAGGCATAAATTGAGGATACGCATGTTACCCATTCCTGAAAAAAATCTTTTACATTTCTTGTCCTATGCAACTTTTAAAAGGTTTGCATTTAATATGTCATAGAATTTGAAAGTTTGAAGGAACCTTGAAGATTGAGCCAAATTCCCGCATCTGAAAGGGTTGTTCATGCCATTCATTCATCTTATTGATGCACTCATATATTCACTAACAAATTCATCAATTTTTATTCATTTGTTTGCTTATTTATTCATTTGCTGGATCTTTAATTTGTGGGTTCTTTTCTTTTCTTTTCCTTTCTTTTCTTTTTCTTTCTCTTCTCTTTTCCTTTCTTTTCTCTTCTCTTCTGTTTTCTTTTCCTTTCTCTTTTCTTTTCCTTTCTTTTCTTTTCTTTTCTTTTTTCTTGGAACAGAAAGTTCCTGGAGAGGAACTCCTAGAAATAATATAGATCTCTCCTCTGAGAGTTATTGTGTTAGAGAGCTAAGTTCTGAGCAACTAAGTTATACAAGATCAGGATTATAGATCTCGACCTGGAA
This sequence comes from Pseudocheirus occidentalis, assembly GCA_028646575.1. Lineage (NCBI taxonomy): Eukaryota > Metazoa > Chordata > Mammalia > Diprotodontia > Pseudocheiridae > Pseudocheirus > Pseudocheirus occidentalis. The sequence continues at coordinate 1,497 of JAQQSW010014812.1, read as the reverse complement.
GGTACCTCAGGGGCATTCTGATCCAACTCCTTTATTTTACAGATGAAGAAACAGAGACTCTGAGTAGTTAAATACTTTATCTGAGGCAGTTGGGTGATGCAGTGGATATAATGCTGTGCCTGAAGTCAGGAAGACCTGAGTTCAAATCTGTTTTAGATGCTTACTATCTGTGTGACTCTAGGTAAGTCAATTACCCTATATTCTCCTCAGTTTCTTCAAATGAAAAATGGGTTTAATAATTTTACCTATCTCTCAGGATTTTTCTGTAAATCAAATGAGATATTTGTGAAAGGGGGTGGTGGTGTAGCAAAACACTTAGCACATATATTCTCTTTGTAAATGCTCATTCACCTCCTCTTCCTCTTCCCAGCTCCTACAGTTAAACAAATAGCAAATGCCAGAGGTACACCTTTAACCTAGGTCTTCTTGACTCTTTAGATCATCTCAGTATTTACTAAATTTCACTGACTCTCATACATTTTACAAACATAGATACTGAAATGGAAGGTATGAGTATGTCAGAGTCATAAAAGTCAATAGTGGCAGAACTAGGAATGGACACCAGGCTGTATTATTCCCAGTCCATTGTTCTCTCTATCATACTATAGTGGCTTCAGTGATTTCAGTGTAATAAAATGAATTGAAATATGTGAGACAAAAGACAATAAGCCAAAATTCTTTTGAAAATTTTGAAAGTCAATTTTCAGTTATGAATTTAAATGAACTTGGTAATACTTTTGGCTGAATACAAATAAAAACAAATTTCAAATGAAACTTTAAACAAATATTGAATTTTTAAGAATGTTCCCATGCTACATAAACAAATCACTCTTCTTCATAAGCAATATACTATGAAGACTGGGCATATAGAAAATAAAACAAAATAAAACTTACAACAAGGTAAGTTTACCATACTTAGTCATTCATTTATATAAAATTACATGATTATACATAATCATTATCCTATACAGAACAATAAGTAATATTCAGACATGAAGGTTTTTATAGTTTTTCTTATCTTACTTTCTTGGTAACCTTACATGTATGTATATAATATCAATGTTGAATTAATCATGACAGAACACACAAGTTAAATTTCATCACAATCACTATAACTTTATACAGACTTAGAAGACAAACATCCTAGATAAGATTTCTCTCTCCACATCCATGTAAAGTCAATCAGCAGTAGATTTCTGAGAGAATGCTACTGTGAGGAGCTTTTAAGATTCGGATTACACAGTATTAGTGAACACTCTGTTTATTCCATTACAAATCTTTATTCAGTACAATGTTCACAGTTTCAACAGTTCACAATATTATATACAATCTTCAGAACAAGGAAAGTCTCTATATTATATCTTATTTAGAAAGACACAATATTTAGAACAATTTAGAACAAGATTCAATCAATCAAATAACAAAGGAATGACCTAGTTTCCCTAAGAGGGAGTTGATTCAATCACCAGTTCAAAATATACTGATCTTCCACTCCTG
>JAQQSW010014811.1:0-12026 GCA_028646575.1 Pseudocheirus occidentalis | reverse complement strand
CCTGCTGAGTCTGCAGGCCAGGGGCTCTGAAGCAGCCTGGTGGGGGCTGCTGGTTCCAGCAGTTCCCTTCCCCCACTGCTTCCTTGCCCCGGGGGCAGATTGGATGGACTGCTTTACCACCCGCAAATTAATTTTCAAAGTTTCACTTTCATTAACCATCTCTGAAGATTTTAAGATCCCCTTAGTCAGGTGCTTTAGATTTTCTTTGAAGTAGACTCATGCTGTGGTTTGGGAGACTCAGCTCATCCAGGCCGCCCTGGGGCCTAGCCTGGCCGTGTCTGCACTTTGGGGCTGGCTGTTCTCTGCTCCACTGAGGTGGGAGCTGCCCCTCTCCCATCCTGTTCCTCATGCCTTGGCAAATGTGGAGGTGCTGGAGGCTGTAGAACCGCTGCTGACTGGCTCCAGTGCCCTCTCGGCTCAGCTCAGCCCGGCTTCTTCCCACCGTCCCAGGCCTGGCCAAGGTCTCAGCTTCAGGCTGTTCCAGCCTCCCTTCCGGCTGCCACAATGAGCCCCTGATGCCGAGCTGCCTTCAGCGAGAGATGAGTTCTCTGTATTTTTGTGAGTCTGAGAATCCTAGGCTTTCTCTGGGCTCATAATTTTATGGGTGTTTAGGGTGGCAGTGTGGGAGCTGCGGGACCTTGCTGCTTCTACGCCGCCATCTTGGCTCTGCCCCCCTCAACCTCTCGAAAATAACTCTCTTTTATTAAACTTTTTCTATTAAAACAAACAAAAAAGGATATGAGCTCCTTGAGAGAAGGGACCATCTTTCTTTATACCCAGTTCTTAGAACAGTGTTTGACACATAATAAGTGTTTTATAAATGCCAGTTGACTTACTCCCTCTGTCTTTGTGTCTCTGTCTCTGTCTGTCTCAGTTCTCTCTCTCTCTCTGTCTCTTTCTCCCTGATTGTCCTGATTGATGTTTTATTGACACCTCATTAAGAACAGTTGCTCTCCCCAGACCATGGAATTTTTCAGCCCTAGACTAGAACCCCCCAAAACTGAATTCAAATATTGCTTCCACTATTTATGAGTTTATGACCTTGGGAAAGTCACTTTAACTTCACTAAGCCTCAGTTTTTCTATCTATAAAACAAGCAGGAGCTATCAGAAGACCTCTCTCTAAAGTCTATTCTAGCTCTAAAAGGCAGATTCTATATTTTTCATGTGTTTACATGCATATATGTCATCCATGTTGTCTCCCCCTGTAAAATGTAAGCTCCTTGAGGTCAGGAACTGCTTTATTTTTGTCTTTGTATCCCCACTGCCTACTATAGTGTCTGATTCATTTCAGTCATTTCCAACTCTTCATGACCCCATTTTGAGATTTTCTTGGTAAAGATACTGGAGGTAAAGATGAAGATACTGCTTCTGCCAGTTCCACAAAGAATAACATTCTCAAAAAAAAACCCCATGAGACTATACACAAAGATACTTGCCATTTCCTCTCTAGCTCATTTTTACAGATGAGGAAACTGAGGCAAACAGCAGCAAATTATTGGCACAAGATCACACAGCTAGTAAGTGTCTGAGACTGGATTTGAATTAAGAAGGTGAGTATTCCTGATTCCAAGCCTAGTGCTCTATCCACTGTGCCATCTAGCTGTCCACCTGGCACTTAATAAATGCCTTTTGATTGAAGGAGTGATTTGTCTATAGAAAATCCCACTGTAGAATCACTGCCTAGAAGTAATTGGGCTTCTTGGTATTAGTCTTGAGAAATACCAAATTCCATTTATAGTTCTCGAATATAACAGCCTTTGCTTTACTATAATAAAATGATGTAGACCAGTCATTTGTTAATGCCTACTGGAAGCATAACCCAGTAGTTAATACTGTCAATATTGTCAGCTGGAATTCTCAGTTATAACCATTGTTACCATACTAGAAATTGACAGGCAATCACCTAACCAAGGACATGATGCACTGTATTGAATCTGTCCCTTTCAGAAAGGTCTTGGTCAGCACTGCAGCCCCATTGGTCAAGTCAGTTGATGATTCTTTATTGAATGATCATGGAGAGCTGAGGTTATAAAGGAAAAAAAGTGGACAAGGTCATTTAAATAAAGAGCATTGAAGGAAGATCAAGACCTGTTGATTCAAAGAGAATATTCAGTTCATTTAATAATGAAGTCTCCTGAGCTCAGCTGTGCTGAACTGGGTTAGAAAAAAAATAATAATTCTTGCGCAAGTCCTAGATGTATGAGCCTCTACCACAGCACTGATGCTAAGGTATTAAACTTGCTGCTTCTGCCAGTTCCACAAAGAATAATGTTCTCAAAAAAACACAAGACTATATTCTTCATGCAAAGGTTTCCCATCAGATAACTAGTCGTGAGGTCCACTTTGGTCTTTCCTTTCAACATGAGGTCTCAGGTAAAGTAACCTGATTCTCATAAATTTTTGATGGCCAGTAACTTGCTTTTTAACCAGATATCACACAGACATCTTAACTAGCACAATATCTTGCATATCAGTTGAATTCAGTCAATTTCAGTCATGTCCAACTCTCCATGACCCTATTTGGGGTTTTCTTGGCAAAGATACTCGGGTGGTTTGCCTTTTCCTTCTCCAGTTCCTTTTGCAGATGAGGAAACTGAGGCAAACAGGGTTAAGTGATTTGCCCAGCATCATAAATCAAGTAAGGAAATGAGTCTTCCTGACTCTAGACCCAGTCCTCTATCCACTGCACCACCAAAGTGGCTGGTCTAGCATATAGTAAGGACTTAATAAATATTTATTCAGCAACTTCATGGTCTAGGACAAACCACAAAATGCCCCCAGAGTAAACATTCTAGGAGGAATGGCCTCATACAGGGAAGAAACTCCTGGATGCTGTCATATGGTGGGGAGACAGAGACCTCAGGATACTGGCCAATACTAGAGCTCCTAGGGTACCACAAGGGTACTACTAGGGAGATTGCCATCAAAGGAAAGGAAAGCAGAATAATGCTGGACTGGGGAGAAGTTTACCTGGGATGCAGAAACCCAAAGCATTTAATATAGTACATTTCTATTTTTACTGATAATTCTCATTAATTAAGTACCAAGCTCAATTGTTTCTATTCTGCTGGAATAGCAAAAATATTGTCATTGCCCTCTAAGCGTTGGTCCCCTGGGACAGGACAAAGTTCCAGTCATCCCACCCTAGTTGTAGCTCTGTGCCACATCTTCCCATTGTTCCATTTTGTACATTGCTATTTTTTCTCTTTGCCTTCTTTCCCCTTTTACCTCTTTTTTATGTATTACAGATCAACAAGGAGTCAACAGTCTCTCTCTCTATCCCTCCCTCCCTCCCTCCCTCCCTCCCTCTCTCCCTAACAGGTTAGTGTTGGTTGGCTCCCCAAACTTAGGTAAGAACTCAGCTAGTAGCTATATGCTCTTTGCATTTAAGGAGGCTCTTTTTCTGGTACCAAAGGGTTGTCAAGGGAAGAATGTGCTATTTGAGGAAGAAAGGAAAGTGAGCCAAGAAACATCTAGCCTCCTATTTTCTAAACTGAGGAATGAGACACAAGTCATTCCTTAATGGGAAAGGTTTGTAGCCCTCTCATTAGGGCCATTTAAAACCTAACTGCCCAAGAACCCTAGAAGGCATGCTGTGGGGGAAACATTTTATGAGAATATTAATGTTTTTGTTATTACATAATAAAATCCCATGGTATGGTGGAGGCAAGTGCCTCCTGAGGCCCTTCTAAGCCTGATCTGTCTCATAATTACCATCAGTAACAACAGGAAGCTTTAATTACAGCTCATCCATCAATGGAGGGGTGTGGTAAGAGGAGAACAAAGACTGACATCTCAGTTGTTTTACTCTGAATCCCTTCTCTCACCACCTGTGTCTACCTGTTGGAGGAGCAGCTGCCCACCTGTACCCCATGAAGCAGGCCTGCTCATCTGAGGGGGATTTTCCCACTCCAGAAGCCACTGCATAGTGTGCCTGGGTTTGGAATACTGGTGTCAATTACCAATTTTGTTTTACTTGTGACTCATTGACACTGAGGCTTATTTGCATTGTGGGCATCCCACGAAAGAATATGGTTCAGGAACAGTGATCCAGAAGCACAAGATGTCTGTCTCAAGGTGAATCTGATTTAAGCAGCTTTATATTGCCTCATTCCCCCCTGGCTACTGGTACTGCCATGATGTATTTAGAGGATCCTGGGTATTTTTGGGGGAAGTATTTTCAATACTTTGATATTTTGACAGTTCTGTTATATCAAAGATGATAAAACACTTTCTCCAGTGATACAGATTTAGAGTCTAATGAATCAGTCCTTTCATCAACAAGCATTTATTAATCATCTACTTTGTGCCAAAACCCTAAGGATACAAAGACAGGAATGAAAGTCCTTGACCTTAAGGAGCTTACTCACATTCATCTCTTCCTGTAAATTCATGACAAGGGGTCCACCCAACATATTAGAGGAAATGCCTTGCATTATCTTGGCACTGCATAGAAAACAATGGAACACTTGAGCTGTTCCTTGATTTTCAATTTGCCAGTTATCAAATATTTAATTAAAAAATCTTCAGTGTTAGTCACTGTGGTAAGCTCTAGGGGGGAAGGAAGGAGGGAGGAAAGGCAGGTAGGAAGGCAGGCAGGAAGGCAGGCAGGAAGGCAGGCAGGAAGGCAGGCAGGAAGGCAGGCAGGAAGGCAGGGAAAAGTTCTAGCCCTACCCTCCAGGAACTATGATTCTAAACAGAAAACAGCATGGATTTCTGTGTCTGTCCATCTCACCTATCTATCTGTCTATCTATTATCTACAAGATAAATACAAACCAGATACAAGATAATCTTTGAGGGGAAGATGCTAGCAAGTGAAGGAATCAGGAAAGGCTCCATGTGGAAGATGATGCTTGAGCTGAGGCTTAAAGCAAACCAGGATTTAGAAAAGCCAAGGTCCCCTACTTCATCCTGGGCCATTGCCAGTCATCTTGACCTTTTTCTTGCCACTGGAACCCAATGACTTTAGAAGAGAGAGTAAAACCGATGATTTTGCACAACTCTGCCTCACTCAAATCCAATTTACATGTAAGTCAAGACATCACCCTCATGATGCCATTGACCCTCTTCAAAAACAAAGGATAAATAACTCCAACAAAACAAAGAGATGAAGAGGTGAGATGGGCTCATATTTCAGAGAGTAAGACAATTAGTACAAAGATACAGAGGTTGGAAATGGAGTGTTGTGTAGGAGAAATGGAAAGAAAGTCAGTTTGGCTGAACCATATAGTATGTGGTGGTGGTTGGGGGAGAGGTGCAATATGCATGAAGACTGTAAAGGTAAGATGAAAGCCTGCTTCTATTGGACTTTAAATGTCATGCAGAGGATTTGATTTTTGATTCTAGAGGTAATAGGGAATCACTAAGATTTATTGAGTAGGGAGGTGGCAGGTCAGATCTGCTTTGATGGCTATGTAGGGAGATGGATTGGGGCAGGAAGATACTTGAGGCAGGAAGATCAAGTAAAAAGCCATTGCAAAAATATAACCTAAAGTCCAAATTGGGTAAAAAGTAAATTTTTTTACTCACACACTAAATTGGGTGTGAAGCCAACTGAAGATATATGTGAGAGGTGTTGTAGAGGCAGAAACAATCTATTGACTAAGTGGGATAAATTCAAGTGAAGAATCAATGAGAACACCAAAACTGTGAACCTCAGTAAGTGATTCCTTAACAGACAACAGAATATTTGAAAGAGAAGTGGATTTGAGGAAAAGGGAAATGATTTCTGTTTTGAGTATTTTGAGTTTGAGGTACCCATAGAACATTAGGTTTGAAATGAGGATTAGGCAATTGCTGATTCTAGACCAGAGCTCATTTTTTCAATAGAACTATTACAATGTTGTTGTTCAGTCACTTTTCAGCTGTGCCTGACTCTTCATGAGATCTCATTTGGGGTTTTCTCGGCAAAGATATTGGAATGGTTTGTCATTTCCTTCTCTAATTAATTTTATAGATGAAGAAATTGAGGCAAACAAGGTTAAGTGACTTGCCCAGGGTCACACAACTACTAAGTGTCTGAGACCAGATTTGAATTCAGAAAGATCAGTCTTCCTGACTCCAGGTCCAGTGTTCTATTTACTGTGCCTCCAAGTTGCCCTGACTATTGCCATAGAAGACTTTTTAATTAAAAAAAAATTCTTTTACTGGATCTATGATTTCATTGGTATAGGATATATCCTGTAATTAACTTCCTCTATCAATGCTTATTGGCATCTTGTCCGTAACTTTAGTTTTTGATGACACTGAGAGGTTTAAAAACTTGCCAACAGTCCCATAGCTTATCTGGAGGCATCAATTCAGTGGTTGGAGACCCCAACCAATTCAGTGGTTGGGCCCAAAGGAACACCTGAGTTCAAATCTAGCCTCAAACACTTACTGGTTGAATGATCCTTCAACAAATCACTTAAGCTCTGTCTGCCTCAGTTTCCTCACTTGTTAAATGGAGATAATAATAGTACTTACCTCCAAGGGTTGTTGTAACAATAAAGTGAGGTAAAGTGCTTTGCAAACATTAAGGTACTTTATAATGTTAGCCATTGTTATTAGTCAATGTCAGAGGTGGGATTGGAATCCAAGTCTTCACTAGAGGAATATTGGTGATAGATATAAAGACTTTGGTTCAGGGAGAAGCTTGGGGGGGGGTCATAAAAAGAACTGGGCAATTTCTCAAAGGCAATCTCAGTCTGCTTTTTAAAAATATTTTATTTTTAATTTGTGGAATAAAACAAGCATTGCCATAACATAATAAAAGAAAAAGATATATATATATATATATTCGTTCTTTCTCTGGATGCAGATAGCATCTTTCTTCATATGTCCTTTTAATCTGAGTATTTATAATAGACAAAATAACTTAACAACCTGCTTTAATCTGGTCTTAGTTCATGATCCATTTGCAGTGTCTATCTGAGACATATTTCATATTAGGTCTAATAGAGTTTTTAGCATTGCAATCTTTGAAAATATATAGATTGGTTAGGAGGGGTTAATGCCTTCCAAAAAGAGGATGGCAGCCCACACAACAAAACTTAAGAAAGTGGGAAAAAAAGCAACAAAAACAAGGGAAGTCAGAAGGCAGATTTTCTCAGCTAGAACAAAGACTATCTCTGGGACAAATGAGATCAGGTGGAGATAGGGAAGACAAGCAAAGTATGGCTTTCTTAATTGAAACCCTGGGAAAGATTTCAGCAGGGAGGGACTTGGTTGCACCTGGTTCACATTACTGCTTTTAGGAATCCTATAAAAGCAGCAGTATGCTATGGCTGTTTCTATGCTTTGGATTCAAGGCAGCTGAGGGGTAAGAGTATTGCCTGCTGAGGCTTCCTATCATCCTGTCTACCCCCTATTTGTGCTCTTACATGGCAGGGCTAGAGGCAATGCTTTTCACCCCATCTGGCCCATCCAGGGTGTCAGTTTGTCCCTTTGGCTATGTCCTACGTGGATTTTTTTTTTCCTGTGAGTGTCAGAACTGAGTAAAGCCAAAGTGAGATGGGCTGGGTCAGAGCTTGCAAATCCAGGTAGATCCATAGGCCAGAGGCCTGGACATGGGAGTAAGGCGAGCAAAGGATTATTTGAGAGATGAGCATGGCATTAAAAGTTAGGTTTGAATCCAGGAAAGCAGCAATCTGCAAAGTGTGACAATTAAAAAGTTCTGAGAGTCTGTTTCTGGGTAATTTAATTATTTTATTAATAATGCTGGCTTCTTAATAAAAGGATAGTTATTTGACTATATTCCTTAGACCAGTGGTTCTCAAGCTCCCTAATGCCACGACCTTTAATAATCATATGTGAGCATATCTGCATGTGGGTGGACCCGCCTGGAGACAGATAGAGGAGCGATGTCTCTGTTCCTAAGACCATTGGAAATAGTGTTTTCCGATGGTCTTAGGCAACCCCTGTGGAAGGGTCATTCAACCCCCAAAGGGGTCACAACCCACAGGTTCAGAACCACTGCCTTAGACCAAAGACCCTTAATGTCAGTGGGCTCATAGTTTATATGCCCTTTGAAGAATAGGTATTCCTGAAGGGTGCCAATCAACTGATTGGTCAAAAGGAAAATGAATATTATATTGGGGGGGTGGGCTATATTAAAATGAGGGTGTTTGGAGTACCAAAATCTTGACTTATGAATGTCCAAATCACCTGTCTGACAAAAGGGAGAACCCACATTTTCTCAGACCTGTCTAAGCAAACACAAGAAGCAGGAATGTACCCACTGGCCAAGCTTAGAATTTTTTTACTGTCTTATTTTAGATCTTGGCCTGGGTAAATCTCTGTCTGATTTCCCATACTGGGTGGTTTCTGGATGAGAAAGTAGAAAAGGGGAAAAAACCTTAATTCTTATTTGATAATGGTTAGTCAATAGAAGAGAAAATTAGTTATTAAATATGAGAAATTTCTCACAAAGGGAAAGAATGGACATGAAATAAATGCCAGGAAAGTCTCTGGACTTAGAAACAGAAGACCAGGGTACAATTTCTGGCTCCTCTACTTGCTAGCTTTGTGGCCACAGGTGAGTTACTTCATCAATGTGGGCCTCATGCTATTCATATGTAAAAATGAAATTCAGACCAAAATGACCTAAAAGGTACCTCCTTACTTTGATCTTTTGTGATGCTATTAGCCAAGGGTTCAAACTTGGTCCAAGATCTAGTATAGATAGTATGTCCCTCCAAGCAGAGGTGATTATTGAAGGTTGAGCCAATCCAGGTATCAGGAACCTAATGACAGAAAGGCTGAGGTTAAAGAGGTGGGAGAAAATTTATTCCCTAAGGATATTAGAGCATCAGTAAAGGACTTGGTCAGGTAATAGGGCAGAAATTATAATAATAGCTCTCTGTTTTCAAAGAGCTTTCCTCCTAACAACTCTGGAACACCAAGTTCCTGTCTCATGTTTGGAGCTCCTGGAAAAACTATTATCAATAATTGGTCAACAAGCAATGTATTAAGTGCTGAAACCCGTGTTAGGCATTAGGGATGCAAATATGAAGAATGAAATAATCCCAACTCTCAAGGGGCTTGCATTCTAAGGCCAGATTTAAGGTATTTTGTGGGATTCATATTGATTAAAAAAACATTTTAGGCCTCTACCAATGAGTTTACTTTTATTAATTAGCTAGAAAAAAAACTAATTTGTAGAAAAGACATTTATTATTGAAATAAATTATCAAGAAATGTAGCAATAGATTTTCTCATCTAAACCTACCACATGTTCCCACAAATACCCATACCCTTAATGAAAAGAGAGTCTATGCTTACGAGGCATATGTAGAAGAACACATATGTAGAAATCACGTATGGCCAACAGATGTATGTGGAGGGGCAGCCCATGTAATTGATGTTGCAGACTGCTGATACCTTCTGGTGATGTCATCATAATGCTCTCTGTTGTCTTACATGGTGTATGGTCTCTGGCAGGCATATATACTCTTCCCTCAGTGGTGCTCTATTAATGGCACTTTACATAACCCTTGTGAGCTATGTGGGCACATGGTTGTGCAACTTCTCTCTGTTACCAGCTCCTGGGTTTTGCTGGGAATCTTCAGCTATTACTAAGTGTCCCCAGTTCCTCCAATGCTTGGTAACATGATGGGCATCATTAACCCACCAATGGGAAGGGGATATCCATGGATCTTCCCTTTCTTTAGTAATGTCATAGTTACTAATACTTTACACTGACCCTGGAGTCAGGAGGACCAAGTTCAAATCTAGCCTCAGACACTTGGCATACTTACCAGCTGTATGACCTTGGGCAAGTCACTTAACTCCAATTGCCTTGCCTTGCCCCCTCCAAAAAATATTTTATGGCTGTATCTCAATTCCATTATGTCTTGCTGTATCATAGTTAATAATTTATATTTTCTGGGAATTTACATTGGGGTGAAGGCTGTTGAAGAGCCCACCCTTCTACCACCTTGATTCAGACAGTGGAGAGGATTCCCAAATGGATTACAGATTTGGAAGATGACTTCCTGGCTTGGGCATAGGGTAGTATCTCCTTAATTTCATCTTTGCAGACACTGAGGAGATAATTATAATAGTAACAGCAAAAATAATAGCTAGCATTTATATGACACTTTTAGGTTTATAAAGTTCTTTACAAATATTACACCGTTTTATCTACATAACAACCTAGAGAGAAGGTTGTTATTATTATTCCCATTTTGTAGATACAACTGAGACAAAGAGAAATCAAATGCTTGAGTGCAGAGTCAAGATGGTGGCATAGAAGCAGGAGAACTCTGTGAGCTCCCCTCATAACCACCTCCAATACCTATAAAATATGACTTTAAACAAATTTTAGAGCTCCAGAACCCACAAAATGAGAGAGAAACAAAACTCCTGCTGAAGGCAGGCCTGAAGGAGGACAGGAAGGGTCCTCCTTCACAGCATGCTGGGAGCAGAGCCCAGCCTGGCCTGGCCTGAAACTGCAGCTTTAGCCCCAGGGTGGGCTAGACAAGCCATGACTGGAGCACTCAGAAGAGTGGATCACTGGCAGCTGTGGCAGTTTCCAGAATTATTAACCCATAAGAGCCAAGGATAAAGTGAAAGGTCAGTGGAACTTGGCTAAATTTGGGGAAAAGGAGTGGGTCCAGCCGTCTACTCCCAGAGCAAGAAAGCAGAGGAAGCAGCCCCTGCAGCTGCCATTCACATGGCTGCTTCAGATCTCCCGGCCTGCAAATTGCAGAGGGGCCAAGCAATCATTCAAAGGCTAAGTGCTCCTTCCTTGACCTTCCTGGATCGGGATCACGGCCTTGGGTGGTGATCCTGAGGTGTGTGACCATTGAGCCAAAGCTGGTGGGGGCTGCAGAGACAGCGGCCTCCTAATAGCTCCAGCAGCTGTGAAAACCCCAACAATTTGGGTCAAAGGTCTCCCCTCTGAAAGAAGAGTTATACTGTGGCTCAAAAGTCAAGTTAATTGACTGGCAACATGAGCAGGCAAAGGAAGCAAAGTAAGCAAAACAATCCAGCTTTAGATTCCTTTTTTGGGGACAAAAAGGATCAAAGCATGGAACGGGAGGAAGACAACACAGTCAGAACTTCTGCACCAAAAGCTTCCATGAAAAATGTAAATTGATTATAATCCATAGAGGAACTTAAGAAGTATTCTGAAAACCAGAGAAGTGGAGGAAATGTTGGGAAGAGAAATGAAAATGATGCAAGAAAATAATGAAAAGAGAGTCAACAACCTGACTGAAGAAAATAACACCTTAAAAAAAAAAGATTAACTCAAATGGCAAAAGAGTTGGCCAAAAAGCCAATGAGGAGAAGTACACCTTAAAAAGTTGAATTTGTCAGGTGGAAAAAGAATCTCAAAACCTTTCTGAAGAGAATAATTCCTTCAGAATTAGAGTGGAGCAAATGGAAGCAAATTACCTCATGAGAAATCAATATAGTATTAAACAGATCCAAATAAATGAAAAAATAGAAAGCAATGTGAAATATCTCCATGAAAAAAACCACTGACCTGAAAAATAGATCCAGGAGAGATAATTTAAAAATTATTGGACTACCTGAAAGCTATGATCAAAAAAAGAACCTAGAAAGCATCCTTCAAGAAATTCTCCAGGAATTGCCCTGATATTTTAGAACCAGAGGGTAGAATAGAACTTGAAAGAACTCACCAATCACCTCTTGAAAAAGATCCCCAAAAGAAAACTCCTAGGAATGTTATAGCCAGGTCCCAGAGTTCCCAGATCAAGTAGCAAATATTGCAAGCTGCCAAGAAGAAACAATTGGAATACTCTGGAAACAAAATCAGGATAACCCAGGATCTAGCAGCTTCTACATTAAGGGACTGGAGGACCTGGAATATGATATTCCAGAGATCAAGGGAGCTAGAATTAAAACCAAGAATCACCTACCCAGCCAAACTGGGTATAATATTTCAGTGGAAAATATGGTCACTCAATGAGGTGGAGGACTTCCAAGCATTCTTTTCCCTTTTTTTTTCGCTTTTTTTTTGGAGGGCAGTTGGGGTTAAGTGACTTGCCCAAGGTCACACAGCTAGTTTTTTGTGT
>JAQQSW010014810.1:0-12027 GCA_028646575.1 Pseudocheirus occidentalis | reverse complement strand
CCCTTAGGGAAACCAGGTGATTCTTCTTTTGTTCTTTAAGTATTAAGCTGGTTTCCCTCTTAGGGAAACCAGATGAATTGATTGATTGAATCTTTAAGTGTTAAGCTGGTTTCCCCCTTAGGGAAACCAGGTGATTCTTCTTTTGTTCCTTGTTCTAAATATTGTGACTTTCTGTAAATACCGTGCTAAATATTGTGATATAATATTGAACTGTGAATATTGTACTGAATCTTGATTTGTAATGGAATAAACAGAGTGTTCACTACTACTTTGTAATCCAAATCTTAAAAGCTGTTCACAGTAGCATTCTTTCAGGAATCTACTGTTGTTTGGCTTTACAGGGATATGAATACCTGTTAGAATCTCACTGGGATTTTGTGAGGATTGATTATAATATATATGTATGCATACATATGTATGTATGTATGTCATTAAGGGAATCCCTATTGAGAGCCATGTTGTATTTTGATCCCCTAATTGAGAAGCTTTATCTGTGACTACTAAGAGCCTCTGAGAAGTAGAATGGAGCAAACTTTACAAAAGGGTCTTCCTTTATACCTCAGAGCACCTTTAGGTAATGAGCTCCACCAGTGCATCTAAAACAGGGTTGGAACAGACAAAACTGATTCACCCAACAGCTTTTTCAAGATGGCCTAACATTTGGCACACCTGTCTTTCTCGGTGGGGGTGGAGGAGGAGGAATGGGTTGAATGATAAAAAGCGGCCTGTCTATGATAAATTTCCATTTGACTGCTTCAGCCTGTCCTAAAGACAATGTTTACCTAGTAAGGAAAGGTTATTAATGATCATTTATAATTCTCTCCAGTGCTGTAGGGTTAGTGAGTCATATTTTTATCAGATGGAAAAAGAGTTGACTTCTCCAAAACAATGGGTGGATTTCCCCAGGTGTCTGGATAGCCACTTCATATATCTATCATTTGGGAAATAATGGCTCCTGAAGCACACAGATAGTAACCTGATTGTTCATAAAGTATATAAGTGAAAAACTCCTGAGAAGTTTGTCTATTTCATATGTATGAATTCTTAGGCACCTACATCCAAAGAAGAAATCAGGGGCTTCCCCTCCCCATGCCCAATCCCACTCAGCATTACACATTCCCCTAAAGTCAACTCTTCCTAGAATGTCTTTTCTCCAAGAGTCAGGAAAGGATGACTAAGTTTAGTTATGTTGTTGTTCAGTTGTTTCAGTCATGTCTGACTCTTTGTGACCCCATTTGGAGTTTTCTTGGCAAAGATGCTGTGGTATTTTACTATTTCCTTTTCCAGCTCATTTTATAGCCAGGAAATTGAGGCAAACAGGGGTAAGTGACTTGCACATGATCACGCAGCTAGTAAGTGTCTAAGGTCGGATTAGAACCCAAGGTCTTCAGGCCTGGCACTCTATCCTCTGTTCCACCTAGCTGCCTCCTATGTTATTAGACACTTATTTAATACGTAGGGAAGATAAGAGTTGAAAGTCAATCTGATGTGTTTTAACAATGTATCAAAATACTGTCAGACTGAGACTCAATACAAACTGTCCTGTTAAACAGCCCCTAGATGCCACAACAATGCCAGGAAATGGCACAAATCCATCAGTATTGGTCTGAGGGATGGTATTCAGAGACAAAAAGAAAGGGAAGAAGAGGAAACTTGATTTTTCAAAGTATTTGAACCTGATTTGAATAACCTGTGTTTTTTGCAGGTTGAAAAAAGAGATTCATTGCATGGATCTCACATCTAGATTAGAATCTTAACCTCTATGCTTCTAGATCAATAACAATACTGACATAAGTAAAGAATGAATTTAGAAGATAGTATCCAAACATGTTCTATTGACTTCACCTTCACTTATTATGATTTGACAGCCCCAGTTTTTGAGGACCAATGTGGTGTTGTGAAAAGAATGCCAAACTTGGACTCAGGAGTCTTGCATTAAAGTCTCAGCTCCCTTGCTGACCAGCTGTGGGATCTTTTGCAAATCACCTCATCACTCTAGGTTTGGTTTCCTCATTTGGGAAATGAGAGTAATAATACTTGAATTACTTGTCACACTTTGATGGCAACATAGAATTATGAGCTATTATTAATATTGTATTAACATATTTAAGATAACTGTGCATTATTTAGCAATTATCATTTAATAAGAATGTATCATAATAATACTGTAAGTCCTGACTCTGACACACATTAGCTGTGTAACTATGGGCAAGTCAAATAACCCTCCCAGTGCTAAGGGCAACTCTTTGACTATAAATTATAGACGAATTACTGAGCAGCAACAAGGGAGGGAGTTTTCATTCCAGGAATTTTTAACACTGGTAAAATAATAAGTTTAGAATGAAATAACAACAACACATTTATTAATACAGAAACTACTTTTATTGTTTTACTACAGTCTTATGTGCTTGGAATGCCCTATCTTCTTTTCCACCTGTCTTTCTCTGTTGAATCCCAGCCCATCCTTTAAAGCCAAACTCAGGTGTCACTTGCTTCATTACACTTTTCCTGAGTGTGAGTTTGGGGAGTGATGGCCTTTTCTCTCAGAACTTATATAGTATTTTGTTTTATACCTCTCTTGAACTGATGATGTTGACAACAACAATGAAGACAACAGTGTGGTTTTTTTATTATTATATCCCCCAACTAGATAAACTCCATGAAAGCAGGGACCTGATATGATCTTTGTTATTCCCCTATCACCTAGCACAGTGTACCCACACTAGGAACTTAATAAATATGTGCTAGATTGCATTGAATGCTGGGTCTTCTATTTTTTCACCAACAATTCTCCTTTACTGAGTCCTCATCCTTCTCCCACCCCTACTTTCTTGGTCCTTTCTTGGTCAGTCAATCAGTAACCATTTATTAAAGTGACGCCTAGGTGCCAGGCACTCCCGTAAGTGCTGAGAACACAAAAAGAGGCAAAAGACAGTCCCTGCCCGCCCTTAAGGAGCTCACAGTCAAACTGGCCCTTTGCCTTTCCGTGTGCACTGTCCCTTATGGAGATCCTCTATTCTATTTACTTCCATTTTGCTTTTATTTTCAGTTTTGACTAACTTGTAAATTTGAAGACACCTCTTTTTAAAATAGTGCTGTAGATAAAACACTTGGGCTTGGAGTCAAGAAGACCTGAGTTCACATCTGTCCTCAACTACTTACTGACTCTGGGACCTTGGGCAGGACACTTAACCTCTGTTGGCCTCTGTTGCCTCGTCTGTAAAGTAGGGATAATAATAGCATCCAGAGTTGTTATAAGGATCAAATGAGATAATAATTTTAAAGTGCTTTGCAAATCTTAGAGTGCTATGTAGATGCTAGTATTGTTATTATTAAACAGTCCTAAGCTCATAGAAAGTCCTTTCACACGAGCCCGGTCCTGTCAATGGGAAGGAAGTACACGATTCTTGGCCAATGGAATGAGCAGTTTTTTATCAGAATGAGTTGATGCTGCTTTGAAAATTAAATCATTGACTCCTTTTTCTCCAGGAGGCCAAAGTTCAAGGTTTCAGGCATATCCTATTGAACCTGATGGCTTCTTGATATATGTTTGGTCAAGCCTTCAGGACAATTGCTTCCAATTCAGGGCCAAGACACTTTGGACTTTGGGGAGTGAAGTCAAGAGAAGAATAAAATGTGAGTTTCCAGTTTGCTCACCCGAAGGACCTCTATGACAAGTACTCAACACAGGAAACCATTCCTCCTTTCAGAGTGAATATTCACTTAGCTTGCTTTTCTAGCCAGGACCTCAGAGCAAGCCAGAGTGCAAAGCAGGCATTTGGTAATGTCCTCCTGGCTGCCAAGATGGATTAAAACTGGGATATCTTACAACTAGTGAGTAATAATTAAAGCTCCTGTGGACCCTCCATGTTCCCCATGGTGTGATTCTTTTCATACATGGAGCTCTGTCTTCATTCTACAGAGGAGGCTTTGTAATTTCCTTCACCATTCCCATACTTGGCTCCCAAGGCCATATTAAAGAGATGCTCTGACATGGTTTCCAGTTTCTTAGAATTCAAGCAATGGCCAGCCTTATTCCTTTTCAGATCCAGTCCCTAAACAGAGACATTATTAAAATATAAGGATCACTCCAACCAGACTATTCCTTTTAAGACATTCTTAAAAATAAAAAAAATATATCCTTTTAGACCAGTGGTTCTCAACCTTCCTAATGCCACAACCCTTTAATACTCTCATGTGGGCATATCTGCATGTGGGCGGACCTGCCTGGAGACAGATAGAAGAGTGGTGTCTTGGTTCCTAAGACCATAGGTAATATGTGTTTTCCGATGGTCTTAGACGACCCCTGTGACCAATGTGAAAGAGTCATTCAACTCCCAAAGGGTCGTGACCCATAGGTTGAGTACCACTGTTTTAGACTTAACAGTACTGAGAGCTAGTTCCTTCATCATGCCCATTTCCCCCAAGTGATTTTGCCCATTGTGTTCACTTGAGGGTGCTGAATTTTAGGCAGGGTATTAATAATCTGAAGCATGTCCAGGTGACCAGAAGGGCTGAAGACCATTCTCTATAAAGAATGTAAGCATTAAAGGATATTTAGCCTGGAAAATAGAAGACTTTTCAGGGAGAGTTCAAAGAGTAGTAACCCTCTAGATTTATTCTGCTAATTCAACTACTCCTCCCCTTAGGGTTCTATCACGAAGTAACCCTGAGCAGATGGGTTTTCCTAACACTATCACTCATGAGTCTTCAGGATTCCACAGTATCAGTCATTTGGTTGACATGAATAAGACTTTGCAAAGGAATATTTAATCAGCTGAATAATCACTGAACCAGTTATAGTATATAAATGTGATGGAATGCTACTGTGCTATAAGAAATTATAAAGGACACAGTTTCTTAGAAACCTGAGGAAAAAGTGTGAAGAAAGTGAAGCATGTATGGAAAGAATGACATACTCTCTAAATTGGGTATCTTGCCCTACAGAAGAGTAGGGGGATGGGAATTGGGGGATGATGGAGGGGAGGGGAGGTTGGGAGGGAGGGTTGTTAGAAGCACACACTTCTGTAAAGGGACAGGGACAAAGTAGAGGATAGAACAAGGGGAGGGTGGGATAGGAAGGAGAGAAATATAGTCAGTCTTTCACAATATGTCCATTGTGGAGATGTTCTGCCTGACTACACACGTACAGCCTGTATTAAATTGCCTGTGTTTCCAGTGGGGGTGGGTGATGAGGGAGGTAGGGAAAGAATCTAGAATTTGAAGTTCTAAAAATCAAATGTTAAAATATATATATGTATATATAAATACATATATATATGTATATCTTGCCCTACCAGAAAGTCAAGAGGGGTGATGGGAGAGGATATAGGAGAGAGCAGATTGGGGTAGGGGAGGAGGTAAACATGGGAACGCTGTTTTCGGTGGTGGGTAGGGGAAAGATGGGGAGAAAATTTGTAACTCAAAATCTCACGGAAACAAATGATGTAAACTAAAAATAAACAAAAGATAATTTTTAAAAAAGAAAGTGAAGCGTACAGAATGAGAAGAGCAATATATACTTGAACAATAACATTTTCAAGATATACATTTGAAAGACATAGGAACTCTGATCACAATAACCAACCATGATTCCAGAGGACCCATGATGAAATATACTACCCACCTCCTGACAGAGAGCTGAAAGAATTAAGGTACAGATTAATGCTTTTTTTTACATGGCCACTGTGGTTGTTTAGTTTGTCAATAGATACTTGCAACAGGGGTTCCGTTTTTCTGTGTGTGTGTGTGTGTGTGTGTGTGTGTGTGTGTGTGTGTGTGTGTGTGAGAGAGAGAGAGAGAGAGAGAGAGAGAGAGAGAGAGAGAGAGTGAGAGTGTAGGGAGAAAATAAACTTCCAATGAATAAAAAATCAATTTTTTAAAAAGTAATTATTATAAATTACAAAGTGGTATTTACTGAGAAGGCATAGCAAGGACAGAAATGACTAAAATACATCCCAAAACAGAAAAGGTTCCAGGAGAAAGGGGACTCAAGCAGAAACTACATGGGTAGCCAAGCACATGAGGAGACATGTAGGCCAGAATGATACCTCAGCCTTGAGACTCCTTGATGTGGAAATTCTTTTCTCACTTTTAGGATTCCCAACTACCTTCACTGTTGAATCAGTGCTGGGTGTACAGTATCTCAACTGATGGGTCATTCTACTGCTGGGCTGGGTTTAATAACTGCCTGTGCCCTTTAACCCAGCAATATCATTAGGACTTCTCTTAGCACTGGAGACTATAGCAGAGACCATTAGAACCCCGTGACCTGTGTGACCCAGCCTATACCTCTACCAATAACTGCTTATGTCCTTTGAACCAGCAATACCACTATTAGGTCTATTTCCAAAAATGATCAGGAGAAAAGGAAAAGAACCTATATGTCCTAAAATTTTATAGCAGCTCTCTTTGTAGTGGCAAAGTGAGGATGCCCATCAAATGGGCAATGACTGAACAAGTTGTGGTGTATGAATGTGATGGAATAGCACAGTAGTGCTAAAGAAATGATGAGCTCAGTGAGCTTGTGGTTGTATGTAATTTGTCCTTCATTCTCTAAGAGAACCATGACATCAAGGAGATGATGACATGACTGGCAATTTACTGATTTGAATGAGGGAGGAGCTGTGCAAGGTCACCAGTCTCACTTTCTCCTCCAGAACCATCTGGGTCCAGTGGTCTAATATTGATCAAGATGCCTAGAGATGGCCCAGGATGCAGTGGGAGGCCCTGGTACTTTTAAGTTAAGGTCTTTCCAAGTTCTCACTTTGAATGAGGCAACACTCAACACTCTTTAAGAAGTTAATGAAGAGATGGACCCTTTAGTCCAAAAAAAAAAAAAAAACAGAGAGTAAGACCCTCAGGGTTGCTGGCCAAAAGAGAAACAGTTACTATGTACATCCACTCTGAGCCAAGGGAGTCCAGAAAATAACCATTAAGTGGTGCTTAGGCAGGGACCTATTGTGGTCCAATCCCTGAGATCCAGTGTAAATTAGGTTTAAGGCTTGATCTTTGAGGAAAAAAATCTAGCCAGTAAACCCCAAATTAACTTTGGGTCATCAAAATTTCCCTTCCTTTGAGGAGAACACCCTCAGGTAAAAGGGGAGTCTGGCATGAAATAACAAAGAGAAAAAAAAAAAGCAGAACCAGGAGAATGCTGTATATAGTAACAGCTATTTTGTTTTAAGAACAGCTTTGAGCAAATAAGTCATTTTGATTATTATAAATACCCAAGTTAATCACAAAGGACATGTGAAGGAAAACACTATTTCATCCAGAGAAAGAACTGATAAATAGAAGTATGTGTAGAATGATTTTACACATATGTATTTATATACGTGTGCCTGCATGAATATATGTGTGCATATATATGTGTGTGTATATATGTATGTATTTGTGTCTAATAGTAACCAATTCTAGGATGGGATGGTAGGAGGAAAGGAAAAAAGAAGACAAAAAAGAAAAAAGAAAGGAATTGACATGATAAGTTTATTACATATTTAAACGGAAGACAAGCTGTACATAAGAGATTTGCAGTTTAATGTGCAATTTTTTATTGTACTATGTTATGAAAATACTTGTTTTATTCCATAAACTAAAAATAAAAATAAACCCTAATAGTTCTTTTGACCTTTCAAAGCTCACAAGGTTATACTCTAGTCAAGCAGGTCTCCAGATATCTGTAACTCTAAGTTTAGGAAAGCATAAACATAAAAGAGGCCAAAGCTTCACATCTTCATGGGAGACGGGGTGGCCAGGTAAGGAGAGAGGCAGGAGACTGCCATTTCCCCCACCTAGGCACTCACAGCAATTTTCCTTCCTGGGAAGCTGCTGTCAAAGAGAGAGATTATCTGCTCCATACCTTTATATTCCAACTCTTTTCTGCTTCAACCTCTTCTGAGTTATCATTCCTTTCAGCTCCTTAGCCAACCAGAAGACTTCATCACCGCATCTTGTTAACCTTGAGGTGTAATGGCCCAAACTGGCTTCGTGTGTTGGTTGGCAGCTGGCAGGAGATATTGTGTATGCTCTGTAGAATCACCAAGAAGAGTTCATCCAAGCGAGTTCTAAGGACCATGCCTTCACTGGCCAGTCCTGTTATTACAAAGGAAACTAGAGATTCTAAGAAGTAGAGATGAAAAAGAAATGAATGCTAAGCATAGCAGACAACCTTTGCCAAGACTATGAGATAGGAGACAAAATGCCTTGTGTGAGGGAGAGACAAATTTGACCAAAATGGAGGCCAATTTGAGCAATTGTTAGTCATGAAAGTCATGGTGATAGAGCCACTAGTTCTAGTTAGTGTGTTTCAAGAGCTATCAGAGGGACTCTTCTGTTCCCCTTTATCACATTCTTTGTGAGGGTCTAATGTTAGGACCAAGAAGTCAAAGGCAAAGGGAACTGGAAGAACCATATAATGAAGAGACCTGCAACCCCCATCCCTGTTAGATTCTGAGGATGGAGCCAGAACAAAGCAGTGGAAACTCCTCTGCTCCACAAAAAGTACCCCTAACCCTCCTAGGTCATATGGTAAAGAAGAAATGAGTAGGTGCTAGTTTCACAGATGGAAAGGCAATTCACCCATGAAGATGGTCCACTCCTCCCACCTTGATCCTGAGTGTGCAGTGTCAGGGAGATGACGAGGCTCTGGGGCAGCGTCACTTGGGATACCAGTCCCAGTACCTTCTCTCTACTCAAATTTGTCTTGATTCTTCCCAGGAGAATGGGGGAAAGTATTGAAAGAAGAAGTAGCTGACCTACCAATCTAGGCCACATAATAATGTCAAATTAAATAGGTGCCAGTCTCATGTATGTCAGCCCACAGTAATGTCCCTTCCTTTCTTTTTCCTGTGCTGGATTTTGAAGGTAGAATAGAAAGAAGTAATGGGCCCCATCTCAATAGGTCTAGAATCATACAACTATGGAATAAATAAAGTAGAACCTAGATATGTCTGTGATGGAACATGGAACAATTTTTAAATGAATGAAATAGAATGAGGTGAGAGAATCCATTGTGGCTTAGTTTTGAAGGTACATAGAGAAAGTGAATGGAGAAGTCTGGAAAGTTAATCTAAGCAAGGAAGGAGGTCCAAGTGTTGACCCTGAGATCTGATTGGGCATTAGGTCCATGGAAGTAGATTTGAAGATTTGCCCATGTAGCTGACTCCTAATGCTGATCCTCAGGAAGTAATATTATCATTTGGGGGTATCCATTTCCTAGCAGATGTCAAAACTGATTGATGTAATTCTGAGCTGCTACTCATCTCCCCTGGGGAAGAGAGTACCTGGGCTGTCTGGACACAAGCATCATCAGTAACAAGTGGGAAGGGCTTATATCAGTGTGTCATGTATATACACATGTGTGTATGTGTGTGTATCATGGTTGAGGGAAGGAGTATATGTTGGGTCCAAGCCACAAATAGCAACCGTATAATGGTCCTTGCCCCAATCTTCACCCCAACTCTCCTCTCCAGCCAGATTTACCTCTTGATTTACAAAAAAAACACCAAAACTGACTTCCCTTCTTCCAACTAGAAGCCATGAGGAGGTTCTGCCATGGGATTTGCCTTGACTCAGCAGGTTTCCTAAAATACTCGGGTTCTGGTCCATGATGCCTCTTATCTGACTTCTGTTAAGTTTCCTTTGTTTCAGTGGAAGCCTAGGTCTACTGCTGGTGCTTGAGCCTGCCCCCCTGCCTTTAGTTATCCTTTAGCTCCTGTGAACGTCCATTTGCTGATGGTTATATGACCAGACCTATGCTTTAGGAAGATCACTTTAACAGCTGAGTGGAGGATGTACTGAAGTAGGGAGAGACTTGAGGGAGGCAGCCCTACCAGCAGACTATTGTAAGAATCTGGGAGTGAAGTGACAAGGGCCTGCATTAGAGAGGTGGCAATGTCACAGGAAAAAAGGGGGCATGTGTGAAAGATGTTACAAAAGTAAAATAAACAGGCTTTGTCCATAGATAAGAGATGGAAGATGAAAGAGAAAGAAGTCGAGGCTGGCACCTAGGAGGAAGCTAGGAAGAGGAGAGGACTGGGGGAGAAAGATCACGAGTTCTGTTTTGGACATGTTGCATGTAAGGTGTCTTCAGGACATCTAGGTTGACGTGTTTACTAGGCAGTTGGAAAGATGGGACCAAAGGTCAGCAAAGACTTGCTATGAAAGTAGCTATGAAAGCTATACACTCCAAAGCTGGAATAGACTGGTGATCTCATTTGTGCTAGCATCTCTTCCAACAGTGCAGATCACTACCCACCCTGTGGCACATTTGCCCATATTCCATGAGAGGAGTAGGGTGTACACCACCCAATGTAATAAGAATTTTCTCTAGATTAACAGTGCACTGCAAAAGCTAGCTATCATGTTGTGTGGCAGCTAGGTGGTACAATGGATAGAACTCTGGACCTAGAGTCAGAATACCTGTGTTCAAATCCAATTTCCAACACTTCCTAGATTTGTGACCTTGGGCTACTCACTTAACTTCTGTCTGCCTTGGTTTCCTGAACTTTAAAATGGGAGCAAGAACACAGCCTACCTCACAGGGGTGTTCTGAGGATTAGATGAGATCCTATTCATAAAACGCTTAGCATGATGCCTGGCACATAAGTGGTTAATAAATGCCTTTTTCCTTCTTTCCCTAAGTCACACTCCAAAGTCAATGCATCTTCTCCCCTGGCCATAGTTACACATCTTTGCAAATGTATTTTAACTGCCTCTTTTGCAGAAATCATTACTAGCTGTACATCACACCCTTACCACCAAGTGTTACTGTTGCATGAGCCCAAATGTTGCCACTACAGAGCTTGCCATATCCTAGGACTTATGGCCATAAAGCAATATCAGAACAATCTTGGTGTGAGCAAGAGGAATTTTTCTTTTAAAGAGGTAGGATTTGTCTAGAGTATGGCCCAATTTCCCAAATCCAATCCATGGTGCTTTGTTCCTCCTCTTCAATGGTGAATCCCGTTCATTGTTGATCTACACAGCGTTTGTTAAAAATCTCTCTTCTGATGGACACATTATAAGGACTGATTGACTAATTGTACATGATAATCTAGACAACAGGCATTCTTTTATTCTGCTCAGTTTTTCATAAGTAAATTTTTAGGCTGAACTTTTGTGAGTTACTGTCGATCTCATTTAGGTATAATCAATAGGCATTTATTAAGCACTTTTTATAGATCACACAAGGGTTACGGATACAATAAAAGCCAAAAACAATCTTGTCTCTCAAATAGTTTTCATTCTGATGGGAGAGAAAGACATGAAAATAACCAGGAACATACAGGATATGTATAGAGAGAGAGTAGCTGGAAAGTAATCTCCCAAGATAAAATACCAGCATCTGGGGAGACCAGGAGAGACCTCCTGCAGAAAGAAGGATTTAAATGGAGGTTTGAAGGAATGCAGGGAAACAAAAGGGCAGAAATCTGGGAGCTGGCCAGTGCAGAGCCACAGAGATGAGAGATGAGGTGCCTTGTGCCAGAGGTATCAAATAGGCCTGTGTCCATGTGTCTTAAGACTTACATGGAAGGGAGTTAAAGCAGAGTAAGGGTAGAAAGGATGGAAGGGACCAGGTTGGAAAGAACTTTAAACACTAAACAGAGGATTTCATATTTGATCCTGGAAATAATAGGAAGCCACTAGAATTTATTGAATTGGGGGAGAAGGGCTGTTACATGGTCAGGCCTTTGCTTTAGGAAAATCACATTGGCAATAGGGTGGAGGTTGGACTCTTATCCATCTAGTGGTAAAGACATGAAGCAGGGAGGCTCAATTAGAAGGCTACTGCAATGCTCTAGTCAAGAGTTATTGTGGACCTAAACTAGAGTAGTGGCTGTGTGAATGGAGAAAAGGAGACATATATGAGAAATATTCTAATGAGTGTAATGCCAAGCAAAGGCAACTTCCAAGGTTCAGATTACCAGCATAGCAAACCCCATTTATTCAGCCAACATTCACAGAACAGGGAAAATCAAAATAGAGTATAACTCATTCATTTCACAAGTAAGTTCTTAGTTCAGT
>JAQQSW010014809.1:0-12027 GCA_028646575.1 Pseudocheirus occidentalis | reverse complement strand
TACATCATATGTGTGATGACCATCCTTGATAAACTGGACGCTTCTCAGCAATGCACAGTTAAAAGACAACTCTACAAGTGTCAGAATAGAAGGAAATACCTACACTCAGAGAAAGATCTAGAAAGACCAGAATTTAAATGGAGACTGAAGCAACACATGCTATTGTTCCTTTCCATGTTTGCTTTTGTTTCTTTTTTTTTCTTTTCCCATTATTTGCTCCATTGGTTATAATGCTTCTATACAACCAGACAATTGTACAATGTGAAAGTGTTTGCAGATCCCATACATGATTGTACACCACCATGGAGGGTGGGGAAGGGAGGGGAGAAAATCTGAAACTCAAGTGATTCTGTAAATTAATCTTGTAAACTAAAAGTAAATAAACAAGTCAATAAATTTAAAAAAAAAAAGAATAAACCATTTTATACACTCCACTAAACTTCTTTACTTGGCTGATCTACATAGGAAGTTTGATAATGACCTTTTCTCCATAGATCTAATGTGTATGTTTTTGTTTATTTATGATGTGTTTTTTTATATCTATACCACATGTGTATTTGAAGTCTATTTTGGTGTAAATTGTGAAGTATTGGTTTGAATATAATATCTTCTATATTGTTGTCTAATTTTCCCAGTAGTTTTTTTTAAATCAAATAATGAATTCTTATCTCAGTAGCTGGAGTATTTCTGTTTATAGAATGCTAGACTATTAGATTAATTTGCTTCCATATTTTGTGAATTTGAGAAATATTCAGACTGTGGATGAAGTGTGATAATGATGAATATTTTATAATGGATAGGCATACGGTAGCTAGAGAGGCTGTAGTAGGCTGTGACATATTACAAATAAGGAATTCTGAAGATATAGATGATGTCATTGAAAAATACACATGACCAAAAAGAAGGTGGACTGGTCATCTGGTAAGGACAATTAGTAAGCAGCGGACAAAGTATTCAAAACCCTTAGCAGAGTAGATGCTTTGTTAGGGAATATATTGGTCCTGTGAAAAAGATACATGGTTCTTGGAGGTCTACCAATTCACTATGTCAAGAGTTAAAAAGCATCTAAAACATTAATGCTATCAAATGTTGCATTAAGACAATCAGAGTGTGCAAAAGGGACAAAATAATCTGTTTTTCTTTGACTTGTTCATACACCACACAATGAGTACTGAATTGATTTCCAGATACCAGAGTCAAACAAATGAACAAATGAACAGATCCAAAAACAGATAATGATGGTGAAAGAATTTGAAAACATATTACATGAGCAACTTATGATATTTAACCAGTTTAAGGGAAAAAATCATAAAAAAATAAAATATTTGAATTTCTGCTTCAGAGAAGGCATTTGAACTATCCAAAAATAGAAGTATGCTAGCTGACAAGATTTATTGGAGGTCTTTATGCTCACTCTGAATGATTTCTTTTCTTTGTGTTATAGACTGGATTTTTGGTCACATTGGACTTTATGTTCTCAGAGGTCCCTTCCAGTATTTTGACTCTTCTGATGGCTTGCCTAACTGTTGTCCAATTTCATTAAAATCTAAATAGGTGAAGAAACTAACTGGATAGTCTAATGAAATAATTAGTGTTTCATCCCCTCTCAAAAGGGGCAACAGCATTCCAATAGGGATTTTCAAAGTCTTAACTCAAAGGAGTGACTAATGTGCAAATTATAGGCATCAAAGAAGAGTGGGGCAGTTATTTGGAGAAGGGAACAACATCATTGAAATCACACCAGTGGTACTTCCCTACACCCTACAATTTGTAGACTGGCATCAGACGTTTCAGACATCATTTCAGCAGTGCAACTTGGGATCAGTGCAGAGCCGCTGAGACCTATAGCTAGGTAATTAGGAATTGATTATAAATATGACTGTTCTGTGAACCTGTCAGCATGCTTTTTCTTTTGTACTCTCAATGAAACTTTCTGGCATGCTGGGGTTTCCCAAGACTTCAGGCAAGCGTGGACCTCTAATTATCAAAACATTTCTCTAAGCACAGTAGTTCACAGTAATTATAGTCATAATGTTAACTGGTCACATCAGCCCCTAGTTGTTTTCCTTAAACACGCCAAAATCCAACAGCAAAAATCTTTTTAGATTCTAATAGAAAATGAATAATGGGCAATTCCTTCACCATTAAAATAGTTGTTGTTGTTTTTTTCTTGAGAACATTGACATCTCCTGGGAAATAATTGTTTTCTCTTACGAGTAATCCATTAAAAACAAATCTTGATTATCTATGCCAATGAAGGGAGCTATTGAACTGATGCTACAAAACTATAAGCAATCCAAAGAACCAATTCAATGATCCTTCCCAATAGGAATGCTTTCTGCGCCCTATGTCACCCCCTTCCCAGTCAAGGTAGCAGGGAAATTGAACTGCTAAAGATTTGGACCATGGCCATACCCAGTTAGAAGAGCAAATAGTTAGACCATAGGGTACCCTATCATAAGCAATGGACTTGTGGGTCTGATAAATGTTGAAATATAAAGTTACTGGATCAAAAAGTCTCAGGTACAAGAGAGGTAATTTGCTTCTTGGTATCAAAAATAGTTTTTGATAGTAGCATGAGGTTAAGGCACTGTATCTGATCAAGCATTATATCTCCACAAGCAATTACCAATAACAGATCTCTGTACATTAAAGATATTTAATAAATGTTTTAAAAATAAAATTGCCAATTATTAACCTTTCATTTTTTCTATTCATGTTGAATTCATATTGACTGATTTTTTAAAAAATAACTTTGAACCTCTCAATTTATAAACTGTCATTGTGTGTATGTGTGCATGTGCGTGTGTGTCTGTATTTTCCCTTATATTTTTCAACTTCCTTGTTTCCTTAAGCCATGTTCTATTGATTCTCTTCTTCATTCTACACTCCTCCCCTAGACCTTTTGCCCTGCCGAAAGTCCACAGTATGACATCTCTGAAGGATTTGGATTAGTGGAGGAAATGTAGGAGAAATGTCTAACAGAAGAGCATGAACAAAAGCTTATGGACAACCTGTGTTGTACTCTAGGTGATGATAAATCTGCAGTTTATCTTCAAAGGCTTCTCATGGGGCAATAATTGGAAACAAAGCTAGAGAAATTGGCTGGGTCAAGGTTTGCTTGAACTGAAATTCTAACAAAGTTATGGTTTTATATAGTAATTAGTTGGGGACTTTTTTTTTTTTTTTGAGCTAGAGGAGACAGGTCAAACTGTTTCTCAGAATGACCAGTTTAGTTAAAGTTGGAGGAGAGAAGGACTGTAGGAAAAATATGGAAGTAGAAGACTTATTTCTAGTGTCTGCATGAGCTAAGAAGGAGATAGAAAAGACAGAAAAGGAGATGGTCTTATTTGACTTTCTGATCAATAAAGCAAGCATTTTAAACACCTACTATGTGACAAGCTAGTGACTACTTTCCATTACTTTCTGCCAAACTGGAAGCCCTCCCACATAGATAGTTTCTTGGGAGAGCCATTTTTAAGTGTTCCAACTATTCTTCTTTCCCAGATCTTTGCTAGGCCCCAGTGATCTGTCCAGGTGTGAGTAATTATCAGTTAGCACTAGCCTGATTAGGTTTCAGTGCTAGTTATCAGCCAAGCATCCATAAGCAATTACTGGATATAATCAAGCACAGCAACACCTGATGAGAATATTTAAAAATTTTTTGTTTACCACTTCCTGTCTTTGTCATACCTGTTAGTCCTGTGCTCTGTGTTATGACATTGGCTGAGGGAAAAAAATGGAAATGAAAATTTAAAAAAATGGAAAGGAAATTGGTGACTACATGTCAGGAGATGAAAAGAGGGAAAAACCAAGCATGAATTTAATATTTCTAATTTGAGTGATTAGGGAAATTAAAATAAATCAAAATCAAAATCTTTGTAACAAATATGCATAATCATGCAAACCAAATTGGCACATTGGCCATGTCCAAAAATGTTTTGAAACAGAGTTCTTAAATCTTTCCAACTATCCCTGTCCTTTTTCAAATTAAAAAACAAAAAACTGAGGTCCAGCAACTTGCAACTCACCCAAAGGTCATACAGACAGTTAATATCATAGGCACCATGTAAACCCAGGTGCTCTTATATAATCATTCATTGTCCTACTATGACTCCTATGTTGTTCAAAGTGACACTGGGAATAAGTATATAAATTGGGATTTCAACTTGGTTCCTATGACTCCAACTCAGAGCTCTATGCACTATATTACATGGACTTTCAGACTGAACACAGAAGCTTTAAAAATGTCTAGACAGACAAAATCAGTCTAGGTATTACACTTGGACTTTACCTGTATTTAAGAAAACAAATCAAAATAGGGCAAGAGAAATAGATTTTATAATTTATATTTTTATAATTTATATACATATTTATAATATAAATATATTATTATTTTATACATAAAACATATATTTATAAAATATATTATATTTATATATTAACATAAATTACAGACATATGTAACAATGTTAATGCAACATATAATATAAACTCATATAACTATTCAACCATCAGAGCAGTCTCAATCTGAGTAGCCTTACATAGCATACTTAGTTATATACTCTCACTTAATATTTTTGCCTCCCACCATTTCTGAAATCCTTCATAGAATGTAGAACAGTGCCTGGCCTAAAGCATAAATACTTTATGAATTAAATGGAATTTAGAGTATTAAGTAGAGCAGTGGGTATTAGGTAATCAATATTCTACCACTGTGGCAGAAAGTCACTACATTTTTATATCTACTTTTCTCTGAGGGAAAAACAAAAGTTAATAGCATTTAGAATAGCCTACCTTACTTTAATGATTTGAAAATGCAACAAACATTCCTTAAGTGAGCAGTTTGGAAGGAGCACAAAGATAAAAGTGCAAAATAATCCCTGCCCTCAAGGAGCTTAAATTTTAAGGAAAAGTGAGAGAGATAAAGCAAGTAAGTAGATAGAAAACCCATATAAAGTGCTTTAGAGAAGAGTGTCAGTAACGGGGCCAATTAGTAAAGCTTCTTGGATGAGGATCAGCTGACTTGTGCCTGGAAGGGAGTTGGAGATTCCAGTAGGTGAAAGTGATGAGATCACATATACACCCATCATCAGGCAGAATGTTTTGGGTGCAAACAAAAAGTACAAAATGGTAAGATAAATCAGTAACTGCAGACACAAAACTTTATAGTTGGAAGAGACTTCAGCAAAAATCCAGTTGCATCCAATGTTTGGAAATTTTAGAATGATAAGATAATGAAAAGCCAAAAAAGAAGTCACTAAAAAGTCTGTGAGTATGAGGTCTTAGGTTTAGATCCTTTAGAAATTTAATTCAGAAACTGTAGAAAATATCGAGGAGGGGAGATAAGAGAGTGGAGACCATTACAATGATCCAAATGAGAGGTGACAAGGGTTATGAATAGGGCTCAATTTATTGGCTTGAAATTCTTATGGTCCATGCACTCTTATATTGACACCCCTGCCCTTATTGGGAGAAATTTTCAAAATTCAAGGTTTCTCTCTCTCTCTCTCTCTCTCTCTCTCTCTCTCTCTCTCTCTCTCTCTCTCTCTCTCTCTCTCTCTGTCTTTCTCTGTCTCTGTCTCTCTCTCTCTCTCTTTCTCTCTCTTTCTCTGTCTCTGTTTCTGTCTCTCTCTCTCTCTCTCTGTCTCTGTTTCTGTCTCTCTGTCTCTCTCTCTGTCTCTGTCTGTCTGTCTGTCTCTGTCTCTGTCTGTCTCTCTCAACATATCCCCTTTTCAACTTTACTGGTACTTAAATCATTAAGAGTGTGATCGTAGGTATGTTGTTATAAAAAGTCCCTCTAATATCTTTAGTATCAATATTTAAAAGAAAAATTAAAATATTTTAAAACCTGTAA
The DNA here is from genome assembly GCA_028646575.1 of Pseudocheirus occidentalis. Lineage (NCBI taxonomy): Eukaryota > Metazoa > Chordata > Mammalia > Diprotodontia > Pseudocheiridae > Pseudocheirus > Pseudocheirus occidentalis. The sequence continues at coordinate 6,170 of JAQQSW010014809.1, read as the reverse complement.
AATAAACTGGAGAATAAAATGGCAAACTACTACAACATCTTTTAAAAGAAAGTACATTTAAAAGTTACAAATTATACATTTTGGTAGGTTTTTTCTTTTGCTATGACATAAGGTTTGGCTTTTCTTCTTCGCAAGAATTTTAGTATATAAAAATAATGTGGGCCTAGTAAAAAGAAATTAATTTCCCATTTAACTACTGACTACAAAAATAATAATAGATAATTGGTTTAGTGAGTATAATTTTAAAATAATAAATTTTATTTTAATTGAGGTTATATATGTCTCAAATAAAGGTTCTATTAATTTTTAATCAATATGGCATAGCTAAGACTCAATATAATGTCCAGTGTAAAAAAAATGTTTTAACACGAATGCTTTGCTTTAGTTAGCACAGTCTGGGCCTAGCTCTCAGCTGAGTGAAATAAAGGGATACAGAGAGAGAGAGGGAGCTTCTAGCTGAATAAGAAAGAGGGAGAGAGAAGGTGATGTATTCCATAGTCTGTTTATTGCAGAACTATTTCATACAGAGCCAAAGATACATGGAAGATACAAGGTTTATATACCCTTAGCAGAATGCAAGGAACCACCCTTGGTCTTGATCTTTCTCTACTGCAGCCCAAAGCCAATCATTCACTCCTTAAGCTCCTTATCCTAGGACCATGTCCAGAGGCACAAACAGGGTGTTACAATCAAGACTTGCAAATTAACAGTACTTACTTTAGATATTCATAAAACCAATGAGAGCATCCACCCAACAAGATTATACTCTCCTTGCATATCAGCCTAATGACCTTTGTGGAAATGGGGAGCTAATGTGGCCAAGGCCCTTGAGAGTCTTGGCCTACAACAATGTAACATGCTAAAACAAAGTAACATGCTAAAAAAACAAACTAGAATTAGTGAGTCTATTCTTGGCATAAAGCATATGCAATGATATTTTTGTTTAGAGATTTTAAAAAGCTTAGAATGGAGTTACTATTTCATAAAAAGTCTTTTATTGTATAATATTTGTAGTGATTTCTTCAGAAATTAACTCATTAGTCAATAAACAAATTAATTATAAAGGTGATGTCCAAAAAAGTAGAGATTTTTAAATGCTTAATGTTAAAAGAGGGAACCTAGGTGGCACAGGGAAGAAAGAGCTGACTCTGGAGTGAGGAGGATATGAGTTCAAATCCAGCCTCAGATAATTGCTAGTTTATGACTTTGGACAAGTTCCTTAAAACATTTTGCCTCAGTTTCTTCACCTGTAAAATAAACTAGAGAACAAAATGGCAAACTATTCCAGCATCTTTGCCAAGAAAACACCAAATGGAGTAACGAAGAGTCAGATATGCCTGAAAAATAACTCAACAATATTACAAAGTTTTGGTAGAAGTTAGCTAAATAATTTTCGTGAATTACACAAGTCATCATGAAGTGTGTGGGGGTAAGCAAAAGACATCTTCAGGTAAAGATTTTTAAAATAAATAAATAAAACCATGAATTCAGGCCTACATGTGCATTTATCTAAAACAGGATTAGAAAATATATTACATCCAGAGTAAACCTAATTTATGTAATTTACATAAGTCATTTTTTTTTCCTTCTAAAGGAAAATGTGAAATACTTCTGTTTGAAGAACTGGTGATATTTACCCCCAAATGCCATTGTAGGACACCTGCCTACATTCAGTCTCTAAGGTGGTGTGTGTGTGTGTGTGTGTGTGTGTGTGTGTGTGTGTGTGTGTGTATACACTAGATATGCTCTATTTATTATACTATAAAATGTAGTATATGCATATATTTTTTGATGTTATATGTGTTATAAATATCTCTATTGCAATTTATGAGAACAAAATATAGTTCACTCTTTGGGGTGATCAAATTAAACACCCTACAGGATCCAGATATGATATATTTTCTCATCTGTGATTTTAAAAGTGTTAAAACTAACTTAAAAATCTAAGTACAGAATCAATGAAAAAATGGCACCACAGACCAATTCCCTAGTCCATTCTGAAGTTAACAGTGAATGATCACTGCCCAGAAAAACAGACAACACTTAAGTGATCCCAGGAAGTGTTTTTTTGTTACATTGATTTTATGAATTGATAATGAGAAAAAGAAGGATAAAAAAAAAACCTTGAAGCTACTGACATTTTTAAATGTTCCAAGAAATGGCCAATACATGTTTCCTTTTGGGAATGAGGTTTTATTTCGTATTTGAATTCTTCAGTACTGGGATAAAATGTCATAGTGTAATGATATTAATGCTTTGAAAAATGAAGTTGATTTGCATAACTTTTGTAACCCAGGGCCTTCAATGAAATTTAATTTGCATATTGGAGAACACCTAGGACTATTACAGAAATTTGATTACAGTGTATATTTTTCTGTGTCCCATAAGAAGAACAAATTTGGAAGAATTGAATTTTTTTCAAAACACCCTGGGAGTGCATCCTTAGGGAATATGAAAGGTCCTGGATCAATAGAAGCATCAGTTTACTTTGGTACTGAGAAAAATAAAGCAGAGATCAAAGGGCACATAGGAATTGTTACTAGTCTACCTAAGCAACTTTTCTGACACAATTCTAAACAATCTTTAAAAGTTCTTTAAATATATCTTTTTTTTGAAAAGCCTATAATTGCCACTAGAGGGCTCAGTAGAGGGAATTACTATGAGCAATTATGACATGCTGTTGAGAGAAATGCTAAGTTTATAGTGGACCTGGATAAAGAAAGTAGGATAGAGACACTGGACCAATAAAAGATTGCAACTTAAAGAGTTATTTGCAGAGGTAAGGGTTCAGTCTCTGATTCCTCGTGGAGTCTGTGGTGACGAAAGATGGTTTGTTGTTGCTGAGTAATTTCAGTCATGTTTGATTTTCCATGACTCTCTTTTGGGGTTTCCTTGGCAGATACTGGAGTGGTTTGTCATACCCTTCTCCAGTTCATTTTACAGATGAGGAACTGAGGCAAACAGGTTAAGTGACTCATCCAAGGTCACAGAACTAATAATTATCTGAGGCTGGATTTGAATTCAGAAAGATGAATCTTCCTGACTACAGGATTGGCAATCAATCCACTGCACAAAATAGCTATCCCTATGAAAGATGGTTATGCTTAAGCAAAAAAAAAATCACGCTAATCTCTTGTTACTTTAAATGAACTAAACATAGAAGGGTCTATATATGACTGTGTGCAGGATAAGAAAAAAATTAGCATTAATTTATGGATATTTACAATGGAAGCTGAGTTTTTCCTTTCCCACTGTGTTTTATGACATGGAAAAGAAATAGTTGATATTTTTAGAAATCATTCATGACCCAGACATTTGTCCTAGGTAAGGTTTCAAAAATGGTAATCTTCATTAATTATTAATTATATTAATTAATGGTAAGCTTCACTTCTCTATCCTGTCAAGATTTGAACATTGTATTCCTTTTTGGTAACTATATAGGATCTTTTAATCCATATATATATAAGATATGCAACTTTACTTATCACAGAACAAATACCTACATGAAGAGTATACACACACACACACACACACACACACACACACACACACACACATGCATACACCAAACACTGCAAATAGATAATGAACTTATTCCAGAACTGAGTGGCGTGAAAAATGTGTGTTTTATTGATTTAGGAAATGCTGTAGTATTTTTGCTAATTCCCAGGTTTTCTTTGACCCAGCAATAACACAACTAATCTGTACCCCCAAAAGGATTATAAAAAGGGAGAAAGGACCCAATGTAACAGCAATCAGTTCACTTAGTAACTTAGGGCTAAGTAGCACTTAGTAACTTAGGGCTAAGTATGGAAGGTGTGAGCCTTGTCCCCTGTTGAGAAGGTGTGAACTCCCCTTTTGACATGGAAGAAGTTTATTGGCTGAGACAGGAGGCCAGTGTGTATATATAAGCAAGAATTCCAGAGACAGAGAGATAAAATTGGAATTTTCATGTTGGAGGAAGCAGGATTGTCTCAGCTTCTGGGAGCTGGGCTGCTGGACTAAAGAAGTGAGTTGGTGTTTTCCTGAGACCAGAATCTGGTGAAGGCCACCAAAAAGCCAATATTCCTTCTGGATCTTGGGCCAGCTGAACTGCTGGAGGTCTGAAGAAGCATGACTAGGATAAGACTTAATTTGTTCATGGCCTGTCTGATCCTTGAGTTCCAGGGAAGAGAAGTGGTGAAGGATTTGAGATGTGCTGGACCCTGTGAACTTCAGTGTGTGCCAAGGACTCCTCTGAGGACTGGGACAAGGACCTGGAAGCAGTACACTTCTGAATTCAGGTGATTGGCAGATTCGGGAGGGAGCTGGGACCATGGAAGGGGATCCAGGGAGTCAGAGAGACTCAAGATGTCAAGATGAAGAAAAGGCCTCCCCTTGGAGGAAATTGAAGTGTGCTGGACACCAAGAGGTGGAGGGTTTGCGTGGTTTTCTAATGACTGTACTAATGACTAATGATATTTAGTAATTGTGAATCTAGATTAGTGACTGATTAAGTTAATGGTTAGAAGTTTGATTATTGAGTAGAAGTTTGATTATTGTATTGTGAACTGACTGAATAAGTAAGAAAGGTTTCTCCTTTAGGGAAACCAGATGATTATTCTCTTGTTCTTTGATTCTAAATATTGTGGCCACTGTAGTGAAAACTGTGTGGCCATTTTATTATTAAGCTGTTATGGACAGTATAGTGTGACTTTCTGTGATAAGATGTAATGCTGTGAATATTATATTGTGATATATTGTGAATGTTTGCCTCGATTTGTAATGGAATAAACATAGTATTCACTATTACTGTGTAATATGAACCTTAAAAGCTGTTTACAGTAGCATTCTTTCAGGAATTTGCTGGTGCATGGCATTACACTTACATGTGCAAAAGTATTTGTAGCAGTTTTTTTTGTGGTGGTAAAATATTGCAATGAAAGGATACCTATCAGTTGGAGAATGGCTGAATAATTTGTGGTATATTAATGTATAGGATTGCTATGGTGCAATAAGACATGATTAGACAGCAAATTTCAGGGGAAAAAAAACTTGGAAAGACTTGTTCAAACTGAAGTAAAGTGAAATGAGCAGAACCAGGAAAGCTTTGTACATAGTATCAGCAACATTGTGTGATAATCAACTATGAATGACTTAGCTCTTCTCAGCAATATGAGGATCCAAGAGAATTACAAATGAGGCTCAGAATGGTTAATTGAATTGACCAAGGTCACACAATTATGGAGAGCTGGAATGTATTACCAGAAAAGGGTATGGCCCTGTTAACTGGTGAGACAGAGACAGAACCAATGCATAGACTGCATTCTGGTGATATCCAAGAGACTGAGAGGAAACTTTTGGCATTTTGGATGACCACAGAGGATTTATTGGAGTAATGGATAAAATAGCACTTAATGAGAAAGCATGACTGGGTTGCAATCTGAACCCTTCATGGCATCTGTCCCATCAATAATATTCATCTTTTCAACCCTTATATTCAGCACAGAGTCACATGTAGGAACTAAAAGAGACTTTACAGATCATCTAGCCAATTCTCTCACTTTATAATGAGCAAACAGTGCCTGAGAGAAAAAAAAACATTCCAAAATCAGGGTTCATTCTCAGATACTCAAATTTTACTATACTACACAGTTACCACTGTTGTAACCTAGTCAGTTGCCTATCCTTAGCTTCAGTTCTGTGAAGGACTTAATGAATGTATTGGAGTGACATATTTTCTAGTCTCTTTCTCCCAATTCATAGGTTTTGCCCTACATACATTTTTTGCTTATGGAATATGAAGTATGCTATTTATTAATGAGGACAGCTTAAGGCAGCACCTGAAGGACCTGTTAGTTGAAAACAGACAATTCTTTAGCTATGATTGAGAATCAAAATTGGTTTATTTTATTATATAAATCTTTCTGTTTGTTCTGCTAACTTTGCACGATATTAATTCATACAAATTGTTGGGGGAGGAGGGACTAGCGGCTATGCTCGCTTAATTGACGCAAGATGTTAGTGAAATTGCAAGTATACCTTATAAGGAAATATTATGTATAATAAAAGATGATTGGGTTAGAAGGGGCGGGGGAGGGGCGCCTCGCTAAGTTTAGCTGTGCCTTTTAAGGGAATGTTGTGGATGTTGTTATGTGATTGGGCTAGGGAAGTTGGCAGGGAGGGATTAG
>JAQQSW010014808.1:0-12027 GCA_028646575.1 Pseudocheirus occidentalis | reverse complement strand
ATCATTAATGTATATTAATACATTTGTTATTGGTATGTCCATGGAGTGACCTTACTTAATCTGAAATATCTTTATTTTACACAGGGTGTAAGGTTGTACTGTCGCCTTCATAGTCTGTTTACTCCTGTGATAAGGTGAGATCAGTCACTAAATTCTCAGAAATATTTATTTTGTGGGCTCAGTAAATATTATTAATCTAGAAACTGTCTCACTTTTCAAGGGTGAAAAGTTAGACTTGAAAGAGATTAGATTAAATATCTGCTCTAATGTAGTTAACTTTAAACTGTCCTAGGGCTGATGATCTAATTTCTATAGCCCCTAGATTCTGTGCTTTTTTTAAAGCTATGTCGAGTCAACAAGCATTTTTTTTTTTTGGCTTTTTTTGGAAGGCAGTTGGGGTTAAGTGACTTGCCCAAGGTCACACCGCTAGTTTTTGTGTTTAAGTGTCTGAGGTCGGATTTGAACTCAGGTTCTCCTGACTCCAGGGCTGGTGCCCTTCAACAAGCATTAATTAAGTACCTACTACGTATCAGGTACTGTTTTAAATGCTGTGGATGCAAAGAAGGATGAGAAATATTCTCTGCTCTCAATAAGCTCACAGTCTAATGGGGAAGACAACATACAAACAATTGTATACAAACAAAATAGACACAGGACAAATTAGAGGTAATCTGAGAGCACTAAGATAGAGGGGGCTGAGTCTCTAGTTTCTATTTCTCGTTACCTTTTTACACATCTAGGTCATTAGAGCTTTGTAGTTAAGAAGGAAAAGAGAAGTCCAAGTGAATTTGGTAGCGATTATTCTGGACCAGGACTAGATAGTGGGTTGTAATGCAGTGAAATGTTTGTGGATCATTGAAATGCATTAAACAAATGCTTGATGTTAAACACAAATTGCTGCTTCTCTAGACCTTTAAATTCACCACAGTAGTGGCTGTGCTAGATATGAGAAGTATTCCTGGAGAGCAGAGAATATTCTGCTAAACTTCCAGAGCACTGGCTCCATCCAGACAAGTTCTCTTAGTCCTAAGGAACAACCAAGTCCCAATGATGATCTCCTTCTACCCCTAAAGAAAAACTATCAGGGCCTATATAAGATTTAAAAAAAATGTTCCTATTATTATAATATAGCACTTTGTATAGAGTAGACATTCTATAGATGCCTCTTGACTTCCCCATTGGATGAAGAGTGTAAATCACTGCCTAAAATGAAGTTTAAGGATTGTCTATTAATTTCTCTAATTAGCATATGTAAGCAGTACTTTTCCATGTTTATTTCTTTATAGTAATTCCTTACTTAGGTAAAGGATCATTATTTTAAAATTTCAACCTTAGTAGAATGCACAGGAATACTGGATTCATACTTGGAAACTCTGGGTTTGAGTTTTGGGTCTTATACTTAAGGAACTATTTTGTCTTCAGGAAGGCACATAGCCTTTTGGACCTTTGTTTCCTTGATTGAAAAATGAAGGAATGGGATTGGATGATTTCTAAAGCCTTCTGAACCTTCTAGCTCTATGTTTTTGTTAAAATTAGAATCACTTCACAGATAATGGGTCTAATTTTTAAATACTTTTAGTTTATTCTCTTCTGAATATTGACATCTTTTTGGAGAAATTAAAGTGATTGCTAACTCTGCTGTATAAATATTGTAGGGAAAATAGATAAATAGGCAAATATGATATGAAAAGGAATATTCAACCAATAAGTAAGCATTTATTAAGTACCTGCTGTGTCAGGCACTATGCTCAATGCTTGAGATGCAAATACATCAATGAAACAGTCACTGCTCCCACTGAGCTTAAATTCATTACAGTGATGGCTAGAGCACAGTCACAGTTAAATAAATGTAGTTTATATGTGAAATAACTATACAGTAATTATTGTTAAGTCATTTTTTCAGTCATATCCAGCTCTTCATGACCTCATTTGGGGTTTTCTTGGCAAAGGTACTGAAATAATTTCATTCTCCATCCAGCTTATTTTCCATATGAGGAAACTGAGGCAAACAGGATTAAATGACTTGCCCAGGGTCACACAAATAGTAAGTGTCTGAGGCCAGATTTGAACTCGGGAAGATGAGTATTCTTGATTCCAGACCCAGCCCTCTATTCAGTGTGCCACATAGCCATCTATACAGTGAGTAGGGATCCCCTAAAATGAGGAAGATCAGGAAGGATCCTTCCTCTTGAAGGAAATGGAACTTAAGGTAGCCTTGAAAGAGATTAAGGATTTCAAGAGGGGAAACTGAGGAAGGAGAATACCAGATGTAGGGGACAACTTCTGCAAAAACTCATGCTGGAGATGAAATGCTGAGTTCAGCAAATAGTTCAGCAAGTAACAAATCATTGACTGGAATCAGACTATGCTGTAATTGTCAGAGAGCAAGATTTGGTTTAATGCTGGAGGCTATTTTGAGAACCACTGGATCTTTTGGGTCAGATTTTCCTTTAGGAATATTATTTTGGTGACTGTGAAGAAGATGGATGAGAAGGAAAATATTTGTGGCAGAGACCAGTTAGGAAGCTATTTCAGTAATCTAGGTGAGAGGTCATCAGGGCCTGAGCTTCGGTAATGGATGATTGGAACAAATGGGGTTGGATGTTGAAGGAGTAGAAATGGTGAGACTTAGAAAATGACTGGATGTTGGAGGTGAATAAAATTGAAGAATTGAGAATTACTCCTAGGTTTTGAACTTGAGGACTGGTAAGATGGTAGTCCTCTAGATAGAAATGATACAATTGTCAGGAGGAGTGGTTTTGGGCTAAAGATAACAAGTGATAAAATGGAGTTAGGGAATATGGATAACTATTTACTGTTGGTTTGACTTTGAAAAGGAAGAGTGATATAGGATGAAAGTTTGAAGGGTTTTTTTTTTAAGATGGGAGAGTTTTGGTCCTGTTTGAAGGCAATGGGGGTTAAACATTTATGGAGAAAGAGATGTGGGGAAGTTCAGATTCCTGGAGGAGATAAAAACAGATGGGATCAAGAGCATACGTAGGACTGATAATGACAAGGGGCAAACTGAGTCACCTCATGTTTTGAGACTAGAGAAAAGTAGATGATGAGAGGGAGTCTTGAGGTGTATTGAAATTATATGAAGTATGGAACTGGGGATAAGGAGCACAGAATGAATGGCTTCAATTTGTTTCAGTGATGTATGTCACAGCCCTTTGCCGAGAGGGAGTGGGTGGAGGTGATCTTCTAGGTGACTTGAAAAGACAATTATCAGTTCAGACTGGACCCATTGGGAACCTAAGTAGAGTGCTGAACAGGGAAGAGTAAAAGAATTGGCATAAGTAATGAAGACCCAGTTGAGATTAGATAACACTGATTTTTTAAAAATAAATTCATTCTTCTCTGTAATATGAATTCATTTACTGATATTTGATAGTATGAGGGCAGAGGCAGAGAAAGTAAATGGTTTACTGAGGAGTTGAAATTTGGAAAGGAACAATTGGGTGTAGAAAGGATGAAGAACAAGGGAGATCTAGAAGGATGGAGTATGATGGCAAGAGAGAAATTTCAGAATCATGAATCGTGGAGTTGGAATATTTGTGGGACATGAGAAAAAGATAATGATAATAAAAAATAATGATTGACAGCATTTATATAACATGTGCAGTTTTTCTATACACTTTATAATTATTATCTTCCTTTATCTTCCCATCAGCCCTGGGAGGTAATTGCTATTATTATTCTTATTTTGAAGATGAGGAAACTGAGATAAACAGATTAAATGACTTTCCCAGGGTCAACAAAATTTCTAAATGTTTTAAATAGGATTCAAACTCAGTTCTTCCTAACACCAGGTCCAACACTTTATCCATACCACTTAATCGCAAGAATGGCTACCCCTGTGTGTGGAATGGAGGTGCATATCATAGGACTTGAGAATGTTTGATGAACTGGAAAGCAAGGACATTTGAGGAGACAACCACAGATAAGATGAAGACCCCAGACATGAGAGAAGCAGTTGAATATCGTAAATACTTACGTTGCAAATTAATCTTAAATGGCATACTAAATTCATACCTACTTGAAAATACAGTGTTTTTCAACCCTAAGGGCTGATAAAGTTCTTTTTAAAATAAAAGGAAAATGGTCTCAGTCCTTGGAGATAAAACCCACATATTTGAATCAAAGTTTTTCCCCCCCTAATTTTCCAAACTGTCTTCATGCCTAAAATGAAATGCTACATCCAGTGAAGTTTTCAGAATGTTTATGAAAGCCACCAGAAGGAATTTCAGCAGAGGGTTCATAAGGTATTCTTTGAATGTTCTGAAGGGGGATTAAAGTGCTCCACAATGCTACCAGAAGTTATAATAAGGAAATATCAATCCCTTGGATCTGTTTCCTCAAGAAGATATATTCCTGTATAGAGGGAGGACACAAACATCTCTTTAGGAAGGAAGATTGTACAGGTATGGGTGATTTCAGAGGGGGTCTTAGTTCAGATGAGGATAAGCAGATTTAGTATCTTTTCTCAACTTCTAAATTCATGAACTCCCTTACTGACTAGCCAGTTAAAAAAAAGTATTTAGTGCATTACTGTGTACAAAAGCTTTTGCAGGTGAGAAAATTGCTTTTCATTCTTCCTTTACATAGTCAAAATGTATTTTTGCTACTGCCAAAAACTCTGCATGCAAAGACATTTGAGGAGTGGAATAGTTATCAATACTGTTCTGTGGTAGAAAGATAATTAGATTAGTAGTCAAAAGACCTGGGTTTGAATACTCACTCTGCTAATTGTGACCTTGGGCAAGTCACTTCAAAACTCTGGGACAATTTTTCTGATTTATAAAATGATGGGGTGTAAAGCCATGCATGAGCTGCTTTCCAGAGGAGTGCTGCTGTGAACAGCTTTCCAGGTTCTGATTACATAGTATAGCAAACTCTCTATTCAATAACAAATCAGAGCAAAACATTCATAGAAAATCAAAATACAACATTCACCATGTCACAACTCCACAACTTACCACTAAAATGGCCACATAGTTTCCACCAAAGTGGTCACATAGTTTTAAACAAAGTACATTCATTTAGTCAATCACAAAATCCTTAATTCAATCACAAAGTATAAAAGTCAAAGTTCTCCACCCCTAGGTCACAGTAAATCATAATCTTCTCAGTCAGTACACAGTATCCAAGTCTTCTTTCAGCTTGACTCAAGGCTGACTCTCAGCTTCCATGCTTCCTCTTCCATGGTCACCTGGGTTCAAAGGCAGGCAGCTCCCAGTTTCTTGTCCAGCTCCTTGTCTGGTTATTTGTCCAATTCCTGTTCCACATTGAAATTCATAGTGTCCAGTCTACCTGAAGTCCTTCACAGTTCCTGTTTCTGGTAAGACAAAGCTTGACAGAGCCACAATAATATTCATACACATTGCCAATGCCATCATCAATTCACTATGTGCCTATGAAATCAACTCAGACCCACCAGCAACATCTGAGAACTCAACACAAATCATCAACACAGTCCCACAAACAAGGTCTAAGAGGTCAGCACAAATCATCAACACAGAAATCAACACAAACCTAAAACAAGGTCCAAGAGGTCAATGCAAATCATCAGTAAAGTTCCAGGACTTTTAAAACCCCGCTTGAAGACTTCTGTAAACATACAACCAGAAAATCCTCTTTCAGGGCTTCCAGTAAGGTCCCAAGCCTTCTGTACAAGGTAACACAAACATTAACAGAGAGAGAGCAGACAAGCAGAGTGCTGGGATACCACAAGTTTTCTCCTTCTTGATTCTGCCACCACAAAAGTCCTCGTCTCAAATTCTGCTGTCTCCTGCCTGGGGCTCTCCTTATATATGGTCATTAACTCCTCCCTAGGAGTTTACAAGTTCTACGGCTCACAAGTTGTGGGGTTCACATGTTCTGTTTCTTAACAGACTTGTTACAAGGCTCAAAAGAAACTTGAACTGAAAGAAGGTGTGAGCTACTTCTGTGCTTGCCATTACATGGGGTGACTTATGTGATTTCTAAGATCTTGAGTCCAAGTCCCATGACCTTATCATTTTAACTATGAAAGCAGACATATTTTTGTTATTTTTTTCTTCATGAAATATCTGCACAATTCCATCAAGCTTCTATTTCACCTGGCATTGATATAACTTATATGTGAGGAAGTAAGAACAGAGTAAAATGTGTTCACATCATATTTGCAATGAAAATAAATCTCTTATCAGAAATTTATATTTAATGTAGAACTTACTAAGAAAATAGTATTTTATTTGGCTAGAAACTGCTATTATTCTAGCCAAAGATAAATTTATGGAAGTATAAAATAGATGGAATGAGTGATATTCATATTTTTAGTATGTGTTAGATCAATTTTATGAGAATACCATAGATACCCAAATTATCTAATAATAGGCTTTTCCTTGCAAACATATTTTGACTCAGTGGTAACGAATCTGAATTGCATATTAAGATTATCAGCAACATAGGTTCTTTACGTAACCCATAATAATAATAGCTGATATTTATATAGCAAAGGAGTTAAGTGTTTTACCCAGGGTCACATAGCTAGTAAAAATCTGCAGCAGGATTTGAGTCTGGGCCATCTGGTCCTTCTTGACTCCAAGTCCAGAGCTTATACTACTTCCTCATCCTCCTTATGCCAAAAGTCTAGCATTTTTCATATTACATAATGCTGCCTGTGGAGAGTACATGTTAACATGGTCCATTTTATATACACACTCATGCAAACACACATATATGTACTGTGTGGTTTGTAAGTATGTATGTGTGTGTTATGACTGTCTGTCTATATGTATCTTGCCCTGTGGATTTCAGTCATTGATTCCATTGAGATTTTAGTGGCGGAAAGTACAGTAGATAATGTAAAAAAATCATCATACCTGACAAATAGAAGATATAGAAGGCTAAATGTAGCTAGTAAGGCTAAATTGCCTTCAGTTTAGCTTTAGCAATTATGTAAAAATGTCATTTTCTTATCCTTTTTTTTATCAAGGCTTGTAAAATTATGAACTTGATTATTCTGTCCCCAGGGCTCAATTATATTGTGGTCATTCTGTCTGCATATCTCTCTCTGTGTTGGAAAGGCATAGCTGGGTGGCTCACTGGTAGGGTAATTCCTTAATTCTTCTATTTTCCCTGGATTTGTGGCCTTGTTGTGCCAGTTTTAAATGCTGCCAAAATGGAAAGAACAGTTTTAATGTACAGAAAGGAACACAAGAAGACACTCGTTTTCCCCATATCTGTAAGTCTTTCCTAGCATGTTCCTGGATTTGAAGAGAATAAATCCTCTTTGATTTAGGAATACATTGTTTCTTTTTAGCATTTGATGGGAGAATAAAGTGATAATATTTATGAGAGAACATAAATAAATAGAACAGAATATAAAACAGACATTCTATACTCAAGTAGAAAAACTTGTATAGAGAAATGAGCACAGTATAATGAGCATTCTTGCAATTCACTTTTAAATCTTTGGGATTGGGAGATGAATGGATTAATGAAGATGATGTAAATATTATGGATACTCTTTTGGATATACTTCATGCATGGAACAAATTCTCAAGGAAGTTTCCAAGCTTTTCTATAGTAAGTTGAAAACTATATGAAAATCTTAACCAATCTTTGTTCATTTCCTTTGTGTTAAAAAGTAGTTTTTTTCCTCCTGCAGGGATAAAGATTACCATCTAAGAACCTACAAATCTGTAGTCATGGCCAACAAATTGATCGACTGGCTAATTGCACAGGTAATTAGTTCTGTTGCTTGGTGATTTGAGTAGTTACTATTCCTGAAAGTATTTTTCTACTTTGTGTTAGAATTATGTTTCTAACTATCTTATCCCCTACTTCAGTGTAACCTTCTAGAGGGTACAGATGTGACCTTTTTTATTTTTGTAGCCAATATAGTATCCGTATACTAGGTAATGAGTGTTTATTGTATGAATTAATGAATGAATGCTTGAATAAAATGATGTGAACATGATTGCCTTTTTATGTTGTTGTTCAGTTGTTTTCAGTTATGTCCCAACCTTCAAGATTACCTTTTGGGGTTTTCTTGACAAAGATAATGGAGTGGTTGCCATTTTCTTCTCTAGTTCACTTTTCAGATGAAGAAACTGAGGCAAACAGGGTTAAGTGACTTTCTCAGGATCACATAGCAAGTAAGTGTCTGAGGCTACATTTGAACTCTTGAAGATGAGTTTCCCTAAGTACAGGCCCAGCATTATATCCACTGTACCATCTAATGGCCTATTATTTGTGGTACATGGACATATTTATTATGAAAAGCTACTAAAGAGGGTGTTCTTATTACAGATAAAAGGATTGAAAACTATTTAACATACATTTATTTATAATGAATACTATAAAGGTGTAAGAGATCTTATTCTGACCTTCCTAATTAGCATGTTATTCACTGATTTATTTTTTAAAGTTTGTTGACGACTTCTGTTTAATTTCTCTGTGTCTCTATTTTCTGTTTTGCAGAAATAATAAATGTCCCCTGATGTAATGAGCATTAATCTGAAATCTTCCTAGGTTTATATAAACTGTGAATGGAAGATGATAGGAAAGTATTATGTAATTTTTTGTTTCTGTGGTTCTCATGAGACTGATGATTTACTTCCATGTTAAAAATAACTTTAATGTCATCAGGGTTACAAATTTGTATTTGTTCGTAAGAAATGAGAAGCACGTAACTTCTTCTTTTTTTGAATTAAATAATTCAATGAATATTTACTGAATGCCTATCACATTCAAGATACTATAGTAGGTATTGAGGATAAAAAAAATCAGAAAATAGGAACCCTTGAAGGAATTTATGTGAATGAAGATATAATATATGCATATGTAGATAGGTATATTACTAGGTAGAGTTTGATGAGTTGAAGGGAGAGATCCTGATGAAATGATCTACAATAAATTGTCCGAGAATGATTGGAGGATACTTTTTAAGTTAAAATACAAACCAAGAAGTTAACGCTTTTTAACAAAACAGAAAAAGATGACTTAAAGATGTAAAAATGAAAGCTGATAGTTCCAAAGATTTCTAAAATACTTTCAAAACCCATTTACAAAGCAATGGCAACAAGAGAGTTTTCATGATGGTAGAATATAGCTTCTAAGTTAACACAATTCAGTTAGCTTCCTAGTTTTATGTGGTTATTATCATTGTCTTTCATTCTGACATTATATAACATCCATCAGAGAAATGCACAACCAGAGTAAAAACAAAATGGGCCAGTCATAAAACAAAGGTGGAAGAACAACTGTTAAGCAATCCAATGTCCTATTGGCATATGATTTCTGATTTCAAGAGAATGAAGGAAATATTCCTGGCACACTGGATAAAGTCCCTATGTTGGACTTATGGGAGGGCTGCATAAGGGTTGGACACAATTAGCAAGCATAGATGAGTTGTCATCTGCATTTTCAATGGGGAAACCAGCATCAATGAAATCACAGATCTATTGGAGAATTATAAAGTGGTATTTTGTATTCTACTGAATTCGTAATAGGTTAATGCTTATCAGCTGAAGCAGTCCTTGTATGAGAGGATGATAGATTAATAGAAACATGACTGGAAGGGAGCCTACATCTTATTTTAGGGATGAGAAAGATGAGGCTCCATTATAACCGTTTCAAAGTGTTTGAAGGACTGTCATGTGGAAGTTAGATAAGGCAAGTTCTTGTTTGGTGCAAAGACTCAACTAGGAGCAGCAGGGAACTTGCAGAGAAAAAAAATAATATATATAAGGTAAAACTTCCTGATCATTAAAATTGTTCATGGACTGCCTTGGGATTTGATTGGTTCTTTCTCAAGAGAGTGCTTTAAACAAAGGCTAGACAAATGATGGCTTATTGGGTCAAAGGATATTTGTTTTGACTAGGTAACCTCTATGACCCCTTCCAACTCTAAACAGAAAGGTAGGAGAAAGGTAGGCATACTGAGTTGGGAGAATAGTTGGTTCAGATCGTTCATGTTAGTAAGTGAAGAGAATGTGGAAAATAATTGGAAAGGAAATTTGTAATCAGCTAGCTGAAGGCTTTGAGTGCCAGCCTGGGTCTGCATTTTATTATACATAGAATAGCAAGCCACTGAAGATTTTGGGTCAAAGACTATGGTCAGAACTCCACTTTTGAAAATTGTTTTGATAGCTGTAGAAAGATGAATTGGTGAAGGAAAATATAGGAGGTAGGAAGACCAATCTCAAGGCTATTAACACTTTAGGTAAGTAGTAATCAGAACCTGAACTTGAATCTTGGAATTGTAAATGGAGATACTGCCAAGAAAGAGAGAGATGTAATGAAAGTAGAATCAATAGAATTTGGAAACTGGTTGGATGTGATGGTTGAGAAAAATCATTAGGCATCTAGGTAATTACAGTGTAAAACTTTGACTCAGGAAGACCTTAGCTTAAATACTGCCCCAGATACTTTCTAGGTTGTGTGACTCCTGGGCAAATCAGCTTTAGTTTTCTTATCTGCAAATCTATACTTCACAGAACTGTTGTGAGGATCAATTGAGATAATTAATGTAAAGTTCTTTGCAAACTTGAAAAGACTACAGAAATGCTAGCTACTGAGCAAAAAGTATTCCTGTGGAGGCTTTAAGTCTAAGTGATGGGGAAAATGTTAATGCTTTCAACAGAAATTGAAATGTTTGAAAGAAATGGTAAATTTAGGATAGACATAGGTTTAAGCTACCACCAGGACATTCTGGTGACCTGCCACGCACACTGTAGGCATATAAAAAGTATTGACCATTGAGGGTGACAGTTGGAACTGTGATTGGAGGAATTAGTGGCACATATGTAGATTTTGGAATCTTCCTATAGAAGTAATCATTAAGACATGATCTGGTGTAATAGAAAGAGCACTGGTCTTGGAGTTGGGGAGAACTGTATTCAACTTCTGAGCCTCTGTTGCCCAATCTGTAAAATGAAGATAATAAAATTTGTTTTATTAGATAAACTATAAGCTCCATGTGGGAAGGGGCTGCTTTCTTCTTGTTTTGGTATTGGCATGGGGTCATACTGGCATTTTTTTAGGGGGAAGGGAACTTACAAATAGGAGAAGGGGACCAAAAAGGACAGAGGGAGAACACAATTGAAGCATGGTGGCAAAATTTGGAGAGAATCAGCATTCTTTTATAAGATGATATAGGCATGACAGTGACAAGAGTTATAAATTACATAATTGTACAAAATACTATTCTTGTATAAGATCTTGTATACAATTAAACATGTATGCATATGTGTGTATATGTATGTATTTATGTGTGTGCACGTGTGTGTATATATTTGTGTATGTATGTATATATGTAGATGGATGAATAGATAGATACACTCTGAATTCAATGGGAAAAGATAAATCAATGGGAAATAGATGACAAAGAGAAGGTTTTAGGCAAATGGAACTCAAAATGTGTCTTGGGTAGGCAAAGGGAAAAAAGGCTTTTCAGGAAAACACAGATAGCATGATCTGTTTATAGAGTAATGAAAAGAAAAGCCTCATTATTGTAGGAAGAAGTAATGGGAAATAACTGTGTAGGTGAGTTGGAGCAAGATTGCAAAGGGTTTCGAAAGCCAATTTCTGTTTGTTGCAATGGAAAGTTGGAAGAAATAGAATATTTTTGAGCAGGGGAATGATCTGCAGAAAGCAAAATTCTAGAAAGATTGCTTTGCCATTGATATTCATAAGACACAGAGGATGAAAGGCTGGATTCAGAAAGTCCATCTTAGAATATATTCTAGTAATTCCCCTTTGAAGATTATTGTTTCAATGCTAAACTTATGAGACTGACAGAAGAAAACCTGAAAAAGTTTTAGTCTCCCCCTACATTAAGGCTACATTCAAATAACTCTCAAAGACAGGAATCTGCATGTTTTAAAAGAGTTCTCTGGAGGGAGGTTTCATAGCTTCCTTAAATTCCTGGAACATCTTTGTTGTCCCATTTGCACAGTGTTGCATGGAGCAGACAAAGACTTAACTTTTTAACATTCATAGGTTCATAACATCATAGAATCATAGAATTAGGACTCT
>JAQQSW010014807.1:0-12027 GCA_028646575.1 Pseudocheirus occidentalis | reverse complement strand
TAAAGCTGCTAGTCCCAAGCCTTCAAAATAGATGCTTCAGGACACAAGGACTTGTTTAAAGCTAAAGCCACCCTTTTTTCCCAGCCAGGGTATGATTATTCACTATTTTGTACAAATAAAGGAAATGGTGAGACATAAGAAAAAAAAATAATAACAATTGTTTCCATTTAATCCCATATATTTTATGGAATGAAAAGCATTGTTTTAAGAAGGGTTCTTAGACTTCACTAGACTACCAAAAGCACAAGAAAAGGTTAAGAATCCCTGAAATAGAGAAGATATCTTTAAAGTTATAAACCTAATTATAGACAAGGTAGCATTTTGTCAACACAGAACATGAGTATCTTACTGATTCTCACAATACTGGGAGGTAACTGCATATTATCTTCATTTTACAGATAGGGAGAAAAAAACTAGGGCAAACAGGTTAAATGACTTGTCGAGGATCACACAGCTAGTATAAGTATCTCAAGTCATATTTTAACTCAGGCCCCACATGCTACATAGCAAAAAAGATAATAGTTTGCTTTAGATAGCAAAAGATAGGATTTCACAAATTGTAGGGGGAAAAATCCTTGTCTTGACAATTCCTTGATGTCAATGAATAATATGGTTTTCATGCAGAAATAACAATACTTCTTAATTAAGAGATTAAAGATAAAGAGATCAAAACAAATGACTAAGATATATTTTTAAATATTGTGAAATGCAAGAAATAGAAAAAGGAATTTAGCATAAATGGTTTCTGGTCTAGTTAGAGGCTGTGATTTAATCCTGAAACATTTACTGCACTTTTGAATTTATTTACCTATTTTGACAAAAAGAATAATTATCTAATGTTATAAATATTAATAATTTCAGAATCCTTTATAAAGTGCTACATAAGTATTATCACATAATTTTCAAATACCAACAGATAATAGCTTTTTTCATGTTGAACTCAATTTGTCCATCATTGTTAGGGCACGAGATTTTTGACATAGAAGAATTTTCCAGGAGGAAATTTTTTTGAAGTTTTAAACCTATACAAGTCTAAAACTTTTAAACTTTAATCATTTCAGTAAAAATCTACTTCTTATGGAATTACATAAAAACATATGGGAATAATCTGAATAGGTAACTTGCTCATTTAACTTTCTCCCCATTATAACACAGTTACTGTTCCCAAGCATTAAAAGTATGCTGAATGTAACTTTATCTTTTCTTAATTATTCATGTTCATCATTATAAATCTCAGTAATCACAATATCTAGTACATCCTATTGCCCACAGTAATTGAAATATGAAAAAAATAAATTTGCCCACTTCCTAAATGCTTCTAAATTGTCCTTCATGCTTTCTGCCTTTTTATAGTTCTGTCTTCCCTTTCTATTGGTAAGCTATTACTACCTTCAATTGATGTATACTGTTGCTTTGAATTTATACATGATGGTCTGGATTATGGCCTGGAAATGATACCAGTTTTAAACAAACTAAGCCAGTGATATCAAACCCAAATAGAAATAGCAGCCACTAAAGCATAGTAAGGATCTTTGTAATTCGCATATTGACTTAGAAAACCGTATATTAACATTATCTATGTTCCATTGTGCTTTTATTTAGTTAAATATTTCCCAATTACATTTTAATTTTGTTCAGCAGCACTGCAGAGTGTTGCATAAACCATGTGTTTGACACCTCTGTGTTAGGCAAAAAGCATAATTTAGTAATGGTCAATTTGCCATACAGAAGCATGTTTGATGACTTTTCTATTGCCATCTGTATTCCAGATGAGGGAGAGTATCAAAAAGTCTAAGAAAATCAAATGGCCCATTGTTTTTTGCTTCCTCCTACTTCGCTCCTAAAACCCTGTGGAAATTATTCCACAGAAATACAAATATGTGTATTATATGATTGTAAACTACCTAAACTGGCAAATTTTTAAATTTTGCTTTGATTATATATGCCTTAATACCCTTCTAAAGATCAAATGCCAATTTTGTATTGAGTTGTTTTCATGTGACAATGACCTACAAAACATTTTCTCCTATAACAAATATTAAGAATTTACAGAAATAAAATATTTATTCAAGTCACAGGTTTTGGGAGTCTGGTAAAAGATAATACACAATAGCTAAATCGATGCTTTAATTTTAAACATTTTGATTCAGTGAAATCTTCCCCAGATTTTATAAGAAAAATGCAAATGAGGGCAGAGCCAAGCTGGAAGACTAGCAGGAAGAAGTATAGCTGAACTCTAAACCATAGATTTTTCCTAACAGTTCTAGAAAACGTACCAGACTAAGTACTGATCAGAAAATCCAAGAAAAAAAATTAATCTCAGTGAGTCCTTTTTCTAGCCCTGGTCAGTAAAAGGAGACAAAAAGGGAGGTCTGTAGACACTGGGGTGAGGGATCTAGCCAGAAATGCCAGCATGGAGCATTCCAGTGCAGGGAAAAGCTGTGCATTAGGAAAATAGGAGGTCCCAGATCTAGCACAGAAAAGCCTAAGCTTGTGCAGGGCACAGGAATAGCTAACAAATGGCAGCTTTGTTACTTATTACTCAAACCTAGGTCAAAGATACTAGGCAGATCTAGGAGGCGTCCTGTGCCTTGTGGTAGCTTTCCAGGCTGAGGTGCTATCACAGGCCCTTGGCTATGTATCTAGCAAGGAGCAAATTCAGAAGTAACTGACGACTAAGTAGCAGAAGCACCAGAAGCAGAGTCTAGTCTCAGTTACAGCTTCCAGCTGGGTTTAAAATCTTCAGGGAAATAACCTGACAGGGAGCCTTGATTCCTGTCCCTCTGAACCAGCAGAACTTTCTATCTGGCTGTTAGAAGCTAAATCCAACAGCAATCTCCTAGAACCCTAACTGGGGCAAGCTCACAGGTATGTTATTCAAATCCAAATCCAGATCATGAATTTGCAAAGTTCAGCCCAGCGAAATGGCAAGTCAATACAGAGTGACCTTAGAGTCCAAATAAGAATTTAGGAGCTTTATTAGCCAGTTGGAGGCTGTCCCCCAAGTGCAACCTGAAGGGATCAGCCACTAGCTCAGGGGTGCAGAACCTTTTATATAGTATGGTCTCCTTGTTCCAGGATTACATGCCTAAGCATGTGCAAGCAAGCCATTACAAAAGCAGAATATCACAGTTACATCTATAGGGTGTGTAGAGGCGCCCAGGGCGATGTGGCTGAGTGTAAAACAAAGAGACAAATAGAATGTACTACCCTGGGCCAATTTCTTGATCCCTAGCCTAAATCTGTAAAATGGCACATGACCAGTTTATGGTCATTTCACTAGGATGGCATCAATCAGACTTTGCCCCAGATCAAACCACTTTGGGAGCACTGAATGCTAATAGGTCTCCAGTCTGAGCTTGCCCAGAGATCCTAAAACAACACAACATTCAAGAAAGGAGCAAAGCGATCAGCTTCAACATTCCTTCTAGAACTGTACAGACTATAGAGATAGTCTTTACATAAAATGGGAAATTAGGAAATAGGTAAGAATAATAAACAAACAAAAAAGAATATTGCCATAAAAGATTATTAAGGAGACAGGGTACTTAAGACACAAACTCAAAGGAAGATAATTACCCCAAGACATACATCGGTTGGTGTCTTTCATTCTTGAAGAGGAACAAAATGACATATCTATGTTAGAGTCAAGTTACAGTGTGTCCAACTATGGCTGATCAGACCAACACAAGCTTGGAATGCTCTACCACAGGTCAGGTACGAATAGTCCACGTGAACATTTGGGGTGGATTCTCTAAATCTGAACATCCCACATTTCTTTTGAGCTATTTCAATTCTGCTTTGCTCATAGAGCACAGTACCTTCTCTGATGAGGCCATACCATGCTGGGCAGTCCTGTGCCAGTGTCTCCCATGTCCCACAATCAATTCCAAAGAACTTATGAGAAACCTTGAGTGTCCTTGTATCACTTGTATTGTTTCTTCTAACCACCATGCCCTGTGTGAGTTCTCCATCAAATAGTCTTTTGGGCAAGCATATGTTTGGCATTCAAACATGGCCAGCCCATGGGAGTTGCTTGCTCTCGGCAGCAGAGTTTGAATGCATGGCAGTTTAGTTCAAAAAAGCACCTCAGTGTCCTGGTATCTCATCTTGCCAGGTGATCTTCAGAATCTTCCTAAGACAACTTTAATGGAAGTGATTCAGTTTCATGGCATGGTGCTAGCAGACTGTCCAGGTTTCACAGGCATACAACAATGAGGTCAGCACAATGCACAATGGCTCTGTAGAACTTCAGTTTGGTAGTCAGTCTACTACCTCTTCTCTCCCACGCTTTCCTTCAGAGCCTCCCAAACGTTGACCTAGCTCTGGCAATGTGTGCACCAACTTCATTATCAATGTGCACAACCCTGGAAAGTATACTATCAAGGTAAGTGAACTTATCCACAGAATTCAAAACTTCTCCATTTGCTGTAACTAATGGTTCAAGCAACTGCATTTTCTTGGCGTTAACTGTTAGGCCAAAATTAGCACAAGTAACAGAGAATTCATCCATATTTTGTTGCATCTCAGCCTCAGTGACTGCAATGAGTGCATAATCATCTGCAAACAGAAAATCATGCACCAATACTCCCTCTATTTTAGTCTTGGCTTGTAGCCTTTTCAAGTTGAAAAATTTACCATCAGTGCAATAGCTGACCTTGATACCTGGTTCGCCTCACTGAAGGCATTTGACAACGTGGCTGAAAACATCATGTTAAAAAGCATGGGAGCAAGCACACAGCCTTGTTTCACTCTACTGATGACAGAGAAAGCACTCATCCAGAACCGAGGCAAGAATGTCATCATGAAATTGATACACAATGCTGATGAACTTCTCCAGGCAACCAAATTTTGACATAATTTTCCATAAACACTCACAACTAACAGTAGCAAAGGCCTTGGTCAAATCTACAAATGTTGTGTATGCCACCTGGAGATGGCAGGCAGCAAACACCTTATCAACCATTTCTCAGTCCTTTTTGAAGCCACACTGGCTTTCAGGTAGATGACCATCTTCCAGGTGAAGAATCAGTCTATTAAGGAGTTCTCTGGCAAGACTATTGCCAGCAATGACAAAGAGAGACCCTGCTTTGACTGTCACAGGACAATCTACTTCCTTGACCTTTATACAGATGGACAATACAGGAAAAATCTCAAGGAAAAACACTATCTGGGTATAAATTCAACTTGAATTCTTGGGAGACATGAAGCAAGAGCTGGGGGCAGGGGGTGGAAAGAGAATTCATAAATGTTTTTATAAAGAAATAAAAGCACCAGTTTAGGAAAATAAATGTGAGTCTTGGAAGACTTGAAAAAGAATTAACAGCGTGGCACAAGAGATACATAACTTTGCCCAAGAGACAAATTCCCCCAAAATTAGAATGAACCAAACAGAAAATAATTTCTCCATGAGACAACAAAAAATATTAAAACAAAGTCAAAAGACTGAAAAATAGAAAAGTTAAGGTATCTTATTGAAAAACAACTCATCTGGAAAACAGATCAAGGAAAGATAATTTAAGAATTCTATTCTTGGACTACCTGAAAGTTATGACCAAAAAAAGAGCGTAGACATCATATTTCAAAAAATCAAATCAAATCAAAAAAGAAATTCTAAACTCTCTTAAAGCCAGGAAGCAAACTGAAAGCGTTAAGAATCTACTACTCACATCCTGAAAGAAAACCTAAAATGAAAACACACAAGAACACTATAACCAAAATCTAGAGCTTCCAGATCAAAAATATTGCAAGCAGCCAGAAAGAAAGAATTCAAGTACTTAAGAGCCACAGTCAGCTTCACACACAAATTAGCAGCAGAGAACCTGGATATCTAAGAAAGCAAAGGATACAGGCTGATAACCAAGAATAACTTACCCAACAAAATTGTAAAAGCCTATTGGGAAAAAAATGGAAATGAACCTTTAATCAAAGAGACTTCCAAGGCCCAATGAAAAGCCCAGAGCTGAGGAAATACTTGGAAATGCAAACATAATAGTTGAAAGAAACAAAAAAGGTAAATATAAGTGAATGACCATAAAGGTTAAAAAAAGGATAAATTGCTTTAAGGAGATATATGCATGTGTCCCTTCTGAACCCTATCATCATTAGGGGTTGTATGGGGGAGTTTAATTAAACAGAAGGCCTGAGAGTGGTTCTCTTATGTTTTGGTGACCTTAAAATATGAATGGAAAGGGAAGGGAAGAGGAATGCCCTACAGGAGAAAAGAGGAGGACAGGAAAATTTATTTCACATAATTGGGGTATACAAGTAGAAATCCATACAAACAAGATGGAAGGGATTGGGAACAGGGGAAGATGTAGTGGACAGTCCTTGAATCTCACTCTCATATGAACACAGGTACAGTTATACATTTCACTAAACAGGGAAATAGGATAGAAAGAGGAGCAGGAAAAGGACAGAATAAGAAAGTGGGAGGATTAAGGGAAGAATTAATCTTAAGTAAAACAAACTTGTACAAAAAATGTATAGCAGCTCTTTTTGCACTTGTAAAGAACTAGAAATTGAGGGACTGCCTAAGTTTATAAGGGAAGCCACGTGGAAATGGCTGAATAAGTTATGATATAAAAATATGATGAAATACTATTTTGCTGAACAAGCTGATAAAAGGAATGGTTTCAGAAAAACCTGAGAAGCCTCGCATGAACCAATGCAGAATAAAGTAAACAGAAGCAAGAGAACATTTTTTATAGTAACAATATTATAAAGAAAAACAACTTTAAAAGACTGATTAGCGAAATGACCAACCACAATTCCAAAGGGCTCATAAAACATGCTACCTATCTCCCAATAAAGAGGTGTTGAACTCCGAGTGCAAAAACTAAGACATGTTTTAGATATGGCCAATGCAGCAATTTGTTTTGTTTGATCATACATGTTTATAACAGGGTTTTGCTTTTCTTTCTAATTTGTTGGGGGGACACTAGGTGCAAGGGAAAGAAGATGGATTGTTACTGATTTTAAAAAAATAAAATTTAAAGAAAAAAATGCACTGGAGATGCTGACAATAACATAATTTACAAATCACAGTAATGTCGGTATAACTTACGATACGTCCATCACCGCTGCCAATGTCTACTAGGGATCCACTTCGACATCGTAACATCTTCAAAACATTTTCAATCTGATTTGAAGTTGCAGGTACAAAAGGCAAACAAATCTTCCGGAGGGCTGGAGTTAAAAAAGGAGTAGCAACTGCATATACTGCTACTAGTGTTCCACCAACTATCCCAGGGACTAATAACCCCCAACTTCTTTTTTTCAAATTACTAGCATCAACATTTGTAGGCAAATCATGTTCTGTCAGTCTTTCTTCCTGATGTACTTCTGAGATTATAGGTATACCTAGAAAGAATCCCCCCCCCAAAAAAAATATTACCAAATCTGTAATGAAAACAGTATTTGTTCTATTCAATATTTATCACTACCACCCTGGTCCACCCGAAACTCAGTTCTCCTCCCCTGGAGTCATGGACTCTAATCAGTGAGTTTTAATCATAGGCTAATCATATTACAAACCCCACTACCATGCCACTTTGGCCAGCCCCAAATCATGCTACCTCAACCCTTGGTTCCACTCCTCCCTCCATTTTTCCACTCTAGCTTCCTTGTATAGGTTTTCTTTCCTTATTACAATGTAGGTTTCTTGAGGTAAAAGAATATTTTGCTATCTTGCATTTTATCCCAAGTGCTAAACAAAGTGCGTAGTATATAGTAAACACGTAAAAAATTATTTCTCTTTCTTTTCTTCTTCATTTGATCATTTTAAAAGCACAATTCAGCTGTGTAGTCTTATTTCAGATGTAGGATTTTCAAACAAAGGTCATATATTTCACTAAGAAAATATTAGATTCTCTTGGAAAAAATATTCAATACTAATTGAATACAAAAATCTGTTTCTTCTAGCATAAGGTTGTTTTGTTGTCACCAAAGGTATCTTTAGCTGACAATTTATTCATACCTTGAAGGTAATTTATGAGTTCGATATCCACAAACGCAAACACAAATCCTCAGATCTGAATAATCATCAGTGTTCTCATAAATGTAATATTATCTCAGCTTCATGTAAAGAGTGTGGGATGGACTCATCAAAATTGAGCTCATTTGATCATGGTTTGCCCAAGAAGAACAAAAGAAAATACAGTATATACAAATCAAGGTCTTAAAAGAATACTGGACAACCTACGAAAAGTCTTAAATCAGTAAGTGAAATTTTATAGCTAATCCAGGAAGAAACAAATAATGTAAGGTAAATGTTCTCAACTCTGAATGCTTATAGGACATCAAGCACAATATATTAATTCGTTATTTCCAAGGAAATAAAAGAGTAGTTCAATCCTACAAATTAATATAGCAACATCTTTTCAAAATAACTTACATGGATATCTTGCATTCCATTCAGTTTCAATTCAATTCATCATATGTTTGTTAAGAGCCTAATACATAAAAGGTATTGTAATAGGGATATAAAGGCAAAAATAAAGCCATCCAGGACCTCAAGGTGTTTACATGGTAATTCACAGCTCAATAAATCAAATGTAGGGAAAGATGGGAGCATCAGAGAATTCACACAAAATACTCTAGGAAAATCAGAGGAGAGAGAATGCAGATTGCGAAGATATCTGGGAATCAAGGACAACTTCATGGAGGAAACAGCACCAAAGCTGGACCTTGAAGGAAGCTAAGGATTCTCACAAGTAAAGGAAAGAATATACATGCCAGGTATTAGAGACCTCTTGTATAGATATACCAAAGATGGTAAGTAGAGAAAACAGCTCACAATCCAGTATGGGTGAAATACAGAGTTCATGAAGGAGAGCAGTATGAGTTAAAACTAAAAAAGTTGGTTGCAGCCAAATTGTAGGTTTTAAATGATAAGTTAAAGACTTTATATTTAATCCCAGAAGCAAGGGGGAACCACTGAAGATTTCTGAAAAGACAAAGGCATGATCAGGCCCATATCTTAGGAAGATTATTTTGACAGCTATGCAATGGATGGAGAGAAGGCAGAAAGACCAATTAAGAAGCAAGTACATGGAAAAGGTGATGAGAACTTAACTAACATAATAGTA
The DNA here is from genome assembly GCA_028646575.1 of Pseudocheirus occidentalis. Taxonomy (NCBI): domain Eukaryota; kingdom Metazoa; phylum Chordata; class Mammalia; order Diprotodontia; family Pseudocheiridae; genus Pseudocheirus; species Pseudocheirus occidentalis. Next base: position 2,938 of record JAQQSW010014807.1, on the reverse strand, counting down.
CTATGTGTGAGTAAAAAAGAGTGACAGATAAAAGGTATGGAGGTAGAAATGGCAAAACTGTATGATTAATGGGATATGGGGGAGATAAGGAAGAAGAAAGAATAATTGAGAGGTTACAAACCTGGGTAACCTGAATAAATGATATCTATCCAAGGTAACCTTGCATTTGCTTTGTATGTATCTTCAATTTATGTATAAACTTACACGTGAGAAAGTCCATTACAATGTAAGCTAGTTGAGGTAAGGTACTGGTTTGCTTTTGGTTTTGTATCTTCAGAACTTAACACAGTACCCAACATGTAGTAAATGCTAAATGTTTACTAACTGATAAAAAGAAACAGTGTAAATGTACATAATATATATATGAATATATATATAAATCATTCTTTATGCAATATTTCTATGGTAGTAAAAAACTGAATAAGTAGTGAGTGCCTATAGACTGGGGGATGACGATGTCATATGAATGAATATCATAGAATATCACTGTGTGGTAAGAAGTTATAAATATGAGGAACTGAACAAAACAAAGATAATCGGGATAACAATATACACAACTACAACAATGCAAAATAATTGAACAGTAAAAGGAAACTGGACTTCGGGTAATTATTAATTATAATGATGAATCTAAGTTCCAGAGACAAGATAACAAACTAATAATATATGCCATCCCCTTCTCACAGCAGAGAGGTGTAGGACTATTGGTACAGAACAGTGTTTGCCCTTTCAGACAGTCATATTGTTTGGTTTACTTAAGTGTTTGCTTTCAAGGAAAGGTTCAAAGCTGAAGAGGAGCTATATCAAAAGATGACTACATCATATAAAGAAAAGACCAATAAAATAAGTTTTAAAATAGAAATAAGAAAATTTTGTCAGGCTTAAGGTAAAGCTAGATGATTTTGGACATACAAATATAAATTTAAAGTTGAAAGGGCCCTCAGACACAATCATTTTATAAATGAGACTTAAAGGCTTAGTTTTAGGAAGAAGAGCCACCTGATACACCTATGAACCAATCCAATTCTTTCAGAAAATAGAGAAGTGCCAGTTCCTCTAAGAATGAAGCAAAGGAAGAAAGGTGAATATATATCACAGATGTGTTATAGAGGAGGGAAAATAAGTAGCTTAGCAACAAGACAACTCATTTTCTCAATGGGTCTTGCGGATATAAAGAGAGAGCAGGTTTGGAACATTAACTGTAGAGAGTAAAAGAGAAGCTCAAAAAGGAATAAAAACTGTTGTGCAACAATGAAGTCTAAGGTGATAAAATAACAAATTTACAGCAGATTCAGCTAATAGGATTATATGCAATCAGCAATACAGGAATTGTTGCAGAGAAGGCAAGTGATAGAGTTGAAGACTGGAAATATGTGGGAGGCAGGGAATAAGGGAGCAAATGAGAAGGTCAGCGTAACACACCTATCCATTTTCTCGAAAGAGGTGAAACCATAGTAAAAATGGATGAAATTTATTTCAAGGAATAAGGGCATTCCAAATGTTGGGAATCACATTTTAAGGAACAGAGATGGAATAAGTATTGTGTCTTGAAAGAAGATTGTCCTGATAATCAAAGTTAATGAATGGAAATTATATTGGAGGAGAATGGGGTGGGGTAGGTCAGACAACATAGAACCTTGAAGACCTGGTATAGGGGTTTAATTTCTTTTGTTATTGATTCTGTAAACTATCTATAGCATTAATAGAATCATAAATTCATTTTAAATAACAGCATCCCAAACTTACATACTTTAGTAGGTCTGTATGCCACTACAACTGTCTTTTTCTCTGCTGCTGTCACTACCTATGATACTCAATTTCCCCTGTCCCTCCACCCTTTACAGGTAGATAGCAACAATGTCCAATAATATATATGCTTAACAAACAATATTTTGAAGAACTAACAAAGCCTGATAAAGATCCCAGCTATCAGGTAAATAAGTAAATCACTAGATAGTTAGAGAACTACAACTACAATCTGACAATTTGATAATCACAGTTAGCTACCAGCAAGCAGAAAAAAAAAAGCCCTGACATTAATATCTTTATCATATAAAGACAGCACTTAATACTTTTAAAATTCTTTCACATAAATTATTGCATTTGGACATTGATGTGAATATCCATTGATAAATAAGGATCGGTCGATTCAATTCTTAGGTTTATGTCCTATCTCCTAAGATTCAGTTAAGCAAGTTATCTACTGACTATCTATGATATCTTTGGCATCGGAGAAGAGATACAAAGAGTATTCAAGCTGCCGTCCGTTCTATGTCCCTGGAAAAAAACAGAATGAATTGAAAGGAAGATAAACTTAAATCAGAAAGACCAATTAGGGCGGGAACTGCAATGCCAAAGGAGAGTTAATGACCTTTCTCTTTAAAACTTCACATAGTGGGGGCAGAGCCAAGATGGCGGCATAAAAGCAGCAAAGTTCTGCAGCCCCCACACAGCCACCCTGAACACCCATAAAATATGACCCTAAAAAAATTCTAAGACTCTCAAACTCACAAAAATACAGAGAACACATCTCTCGCTGAAGGCAGCTCAGCAGCAGGGGCTCATCACGGCAGGCAAGGAGCCGAAGGCCAGCCCAGCCCCAAACCAGAATGCAGCCAGGCCAGGCCCCAGGGCAGTCAGGAGGAGCTGAGCCTCCCAAGCCTCAGCATGAGTCTACTTCAGAGAAGGTGTACAGCACCTGGAGCTACCTTCACATCTAGCAAGCCAGGAATAGAGGTCAGTGAAAGTGGAACTTTCAAGCAAAATTTGGGGGAAGAAAAGCAGTGCGGCCAATCTGCCCCTGGGGCAAGGAAGCAGTGGGGGAAGGGCAGGAACTGCTGTAACCTGCAGCTGCCCCCACTGGGCTGCTTCAGAGACCCTGGCCTGCAGACCCAGCAGGGGGGCTGAGTCAATTGATCAGGGCCAAGTGCTCTTGCAT
>JAQQSW010014806.1:0-12027 GCA_028646575.1 Pseudocheirus occidentalis | reverse complement strand
AAACTCTGCTTCCAGGGGGGAAAGCTCTGTTCCAAATCACTGGTGTTTTCCCAGCTGCCAGAGCTATTAGGGGGGTGTTGCTAGTCCCCCCAGCTTTGGCTTGCTGCAAGCGCACCCCAGGACCACCACCCAAGACCACGATCCAGATCCAGGCTTCTTAACGCAAGAGCACTTGCCCCTGATCAATTGATTCAGGCCCCCTGCAGAGTCTGCAGGCCAGGGGCTCTCAAGCACCCTGTTGGGGGCCACTGCCAGTTCCAGCAGTTCCCTTCCTCCACTGCTTCCTTGCCCCGGGGGCAGATTGGCCGAACTGCTTTTCAACCCCCAAATTAATTTTCAAAGTTTCACTTTCACTAACTGTCTCTGACCCTCCTTTGAGGGATTTTAAGATTCCCTCAGGCAGGTACTTTAGATCTTCTCTGAAGTAGACTCAAGCTGCAGCTTGGAAGTCTCAGCTCCTCCTAGCTGCCCTGGGGCCTGGCCTGGCCACAGCTGCAGTTTTGGGCTGGGCCGGTCTCTGCTCTGGTGTGAGCTGTCCCTTTCCCGTACCTGTTCCTCATGCCTTGCCAGATGTGGAGGTGCTGGAGGCTGTAGATCCTCTCCTCGGCAGACTGGCTGCAGCGTGGCTTGGCTCAGCTCAGCCCAGCTCCTTCCCACCGCCCCAGGCTGGGCCCGCCTCCGCTCCCGCCCACCGCCTCTGAGCCCCTGCTGCTGAGCTGCCTTCAGCAAGAGATGTGTTTTCTGTATTTTTTGACTCTGAGTGTCCTAGACTTTGTCTGGGCTCATAATTTTATGGGTGTTTAGGGTGGAGGTGTGGGAACTGCGGGACCTTGCCGCTTCTATGCCACCATCTTGGCTCCCTTATCTCTACATTCCAAAACTTCTTAATAATAAGAGCAATCCATAAATGGAAAGGATTACTGAGTAGTTAATAGGCTCGATCTCATTAGAGGTCTTTAGGTAAAGGATGGGAAAAATGAGAAACAAAAGGGTTTGAATAAGCTAGAAGCTGGAGGACCAATCCCTGAATTCTCAAGAACATGCCTGACACCCTGTTCTCTTTCCTCACCTACAAAATAAGATTAGGTTACATAATGATCTCTCAGACCCTTTCCATCTTTAAATCCTATGATTCTATATTAAGATCCAGGTTTCTACCTGGGGTTACCTAGAGTTCTAGGGAATATGGGTCAGGTTGCCTAAGAGAAAAACAGGAAGGAGAAAGAGAAAATTCATTTTTTTATTAATTTTTTAAATACAATTTAAAAAAGAAAAATTAAGAGTCTTTAAATGTTATTTTCTCTGTCTTGTCCCACTAGGAAGAATAACTTATTACCTCCATTCTTACATTCAGTGTAGGATGACGTGTGTGTGTGTGTGTATGTGTGTATTGTAGTGGGAATACTTTAATACTTTTTAGGTTATGAGTTAGATTAGACAGCTGCTGGGGTCCCTTCCAACACTGAATTTGATTCTGTCATTGTGAATCAGTCCAGTAGTTTAATGAAGTATAGGAGTTCAATATATATTTGCTGGATGAAAGAATTATTGGATATACTATTCTATAGTATTTATAAAATCCATAATATTTAAATGCTAACTAGTTGGCCAATTCATCCCCAAGTATGGAGAGCCTGTTATGTGCCTGACCCCCATATATAGGATGCTATGGAAGAGTGACAGGAAAAGAATCTTTGATCTCTGAATATGGTCGGGGAAACATGAACAATTAAGAACTGTGTTTTAGGCATTTTTCCTGGTGCTCCCCCCCGGCCAGCTCCTGCTCTGAGTTTGCCCTCTCCCAGAAAGGCCTAGCCCTGGGTCTTCTTGCTGACTGAGGGGTGGAACTGGATGTCCCCCAAGGCTATGGGCATTGGAGTAGTCAGAGAGGCTTAGGCATGGGCCCAGCCTGAGGGCAAGGACAAAGTGGCCCTAAGGCATCTCCATGAGGGGGCCTGACCAGCCCTAGCCTGCCAACTGTTAATGACCTTCAAAGATGTCATTGTGGACTTCACCATGGCAGAACTCAGAGAGATCTCTATGGAGACATAATACTGGAGAAGTATAAGAACCTTACCTCCCTGGGATTTCCAATTTCCAAACCAAAGGTTATCTCCAAGTTAGAAAGAGGAGGTACACAATGGAAGCTTGAGAAAAAAGGTCCAAAAAATCATTTCCAGGTCACCTTTGTCAGAAGAGTAAGGGAAAAATAAAGATTCTACTCCAAGGCAGTGTGATTGTATTTCATCAAGGAAAAGACTTTTAGTGAATAGTAATGAATGGGTTGAAGCCTCAAGACAGAATGGATACCTTTGTGGATATGAGAAAATTTATATTAGAAAGAAATTATATAAACGTAATGAATTGCCTTCAACTTCAACTCAAGTCTTACTGTGTATCAATGAATTCATACTAGATTAAAACCATATATGTGTATTGAATGTGGGAAAGCCTCCAACCAGAAAGAAAACCTTACCACATATTAAAAAATATATAGAGAAATTCTATAAATGTAAAGAATGTGGAGAAGCCTTCAGCCATAGAGGAAACCTTAATAAACACCATAAAATTTATACTGGAGGGAAATCTTGTAAATGTTATAAATGAGGGAGAACCTTCAGAAAGACCAGACACCTTGCTGCACATTAGAGAATTCATATCAGATAAAAATCATTTTAATATAATGAATATTGAAGACTTCAGCCACAAGACATTCTTTATATATCATGACAGTCCATGCAAGAGAGAAATTGTCAATATAATGAGTGTGGCAGAGTTTTCACCAAAAGTAGAAAAATTACTGAATGCTTAATCATAGAATTAGAGGGCTTAGAGTTGGAAGTGACTTTTGAAATCATGTATTCTAACCCCTTGATTTGGACAGGAAGCAAAATGGGTTCCTCAACATTTTGCATGCATTAAGTAGAAGATCTAGATTTGAAACTGAGATCTGAGCCAAATGCAATTTTCTTTCCATTATACCATGTTGACCTCAGAAAATTTACACTGGAGAGAAAACATTTAAATGCAGAGTATTTGTCTTCAGCAATAATTCATACTTAGTCAGTGTTGATGAGTATCAGAATTATAAATGGCCTCAGTAGTTGTTTAACATAACCCATACTTTAAAAGGAATCTGACCATTGTACACCCCGTCAAGTGATCATTCATACCTAACTCAAGGATGTTGCATAAGGGGTAAAGTGCTCCTTCCTGAGGGAGCCCATTCCTCTTTGGGATAGGTCAGGGGCGAGAATGGGAAGGCAGCAAAATGAGATATTCTAAGGCCGGGGGCGGGGAGGGGGCAACAGTTATACATGTAATATATAAAAATAATATTGATGTATTATATCTTTAAAAGTCATGCTTAGAACTAACACAATGCTCCAGATGTAGTCTCAGCACCCCAAAATTCAACGGGACTATATCATCTCTTTTTTCATGGAAGCCATATCTGTCTCACTGCAGCATACAAGAGCATTCGCTGTTTTGGTTGTCATATTCAACGGTTGGTCAATTTAGCTTGCAGATCATTAAGACCCCCAGATCTTTTACTAACCAACCTGGTGTCTGTGCATGTGTGTGTGTGTGTGTGTGTGTGTGTGTGTGTGTGTTTAATTTTGTTTTGTTTGGAGGAAATGGGGTTAAGTGACTTGTCGGGAGTTACACAGTTTGGAAATGTATGAGGCCAAATTTGAATTCAGATTCTCTTGACTGAAAGCCCAGTGATGTACTTACTGTCCCTCCCTTTTTTTCAAACCTAATCTTAAATATGTTTCCGTGATCTTTTAATTGTGAAGCTGATTTTTTCACTCCTACTTATTAAATATTTATATGTGTATGTGTGTATGTGTTGTTTGTTGTTGTTCAGTCATGTCAATTGTGTCCAACTCTTAGTGACCCCATTTGGAGGTTTCTTGGCAAATGTACTAGAATGGATATGACTGGCATGGCACAGGAACAGAGGAAAATTATTCAGAGTCCATCTGTCCTTCTCTCTCACTTAAGAGATCACACTCACTCACTCATTCATACACCAACGCACACAGGAATTCAAGTCAAATCTGGACTTTGTTCAAGGTCAGAAGGCAAAGTTAGATAAAGCCTACTAAGAAAGACCATTGGTTTAATTTAGAGAAACATTCTCTTTGGAAGATCCTCATTCTCTTCTGTTTTTCAGCTATGTAGAATTTATTCTTGAAACCACAAAAAAATTTTTTTTAAAAGTTTAACCAAGTTATCTTTCATTTGATAGCAGAAATGCTCCAAGAACTCTTTCAGGCTCTGACTAAGGAGTCACTTTCCCTAAAAAAACATTCCCTTAGCTCTCCACCATCCCTTGTTCCCGTTATATGGACTGGTCAAGTGCCCAGTGCAATGGGTATGGGGAATCTTGGGGAGAGAGAGAGTGGCAGTCCTTATCTCTAATCAAACATTGCCTCACCTTCAAAACTCTCTGGACCTAGGATGACTACATCTAGGAGATTCCAATAGACATGAACACTATTCTACCCCAACTCCCCCTCCCCCAATAAATTTCACACATAAGCAGGCCCCTTTGGAATTTAAAAGAAAAGTGAAAAATATGGAATTTGTAAAACATAAAGGAATAAATAACATATCTTAAAAACTTTTGGAATATATTAACTGAATATAAAACCAAATCTACTAGGTCCTTGAGTGTGGCCTTTCTATTGAGTGCAAGTTTTGCAGAACAAATGCTTTTATTAAGGGGATTTGTTCTGTGAAGTTTGGATTCAGTCAAAGGGCTGTTCTTGAGGACCTAGAGGGCCTCAAGGTCATAGGTGCCTCACCACTGGTATGAAATGAGAATCTACTTTTTAATATTAAATACTAAAACTCCAGCCAAAAATAATGGGAATAAACTTTAAAGTAGAAACAACAGAGATGAATTAGATGAATACAAGACCCAGCAACTTAGCATCTCTGAGACCTCAAACCATAAGACGAAAAGAAAAAAGAAAAATCAAGAAATTGAAAAACTGACCCAAATAATAGACCATAAATAGAGGAAAGGCATAAGGAACTTGAGAAAGAGAAACAATGAGGAATAAATGAAATGGAGAGAGAAGAATCAGAAATATTAGTACTTCTAACTGGAGCAATGGGATGGTGGGCAGAGTACTGGATGATATTAGGAAAGCATGAGCTCAAATTTCTCCTCAGACACTTTCTTTGGGACCTACACAACTCACTTAAATAGAAACAATGATAGCACCTACCTCTCAAGGCTGTCACAAAGATAATCCATGTAAAACATTTTGCAAACCATAAAAGGCTACATAAATGTTAGCTGTTGTTGCTGTTCTTAAACCTTCCTGTTTTATTTTTTCCTACCACTTTCCATCTGGCTATCAGTTCACCATCCCTATTACCAGTTTCTGGGATCCGTATATCTTGTAAGGAACACATTTCAAGAAATAAACAATCACTTTCTAACTAGTATTATAGTTATGTACGTACATTTCAAGTTCTCTTGACATCAGGAACTATAAATTTAAATTTTTTAAAATAGGGTTGTAGTCTAGTGCTTTCCTTGTAGTAGCGACTTAAAAATGTTTTTGTTGGTGAATGCACATATATACTCTAAATCAAATTGCCTACCATCTTGGGGAGAAGGAAGGTGAGAGAGAGAAAAAAAAATTGGAACTCAAAATTTTTTTTAAAGAACTTTAAAAATTATATTTAAATTTATGATGAAAAATGCTATCTATCTGTAGAGAAAGAGCTGATGGTGTCTGAATACAGATTGAAGCATACTTCTTTTACTTTATTTTTCTTGAGGTTTTGTTTCAGTTTTGTGTTTGGTTGTTGTTGTTTTTTGTCTCTTTCACAACATGACTTATGGAAATGTTTTACATTATTACACATGTATAATCTATATTGAATTGCTTGCTGTCTCAATGAGGGGAGTCAGGAGGGGCGAAGGAAGAAAATTTGGAACTCAAAATTTAAAAAACAAATGTTAAAAATTATTTTTACCTTTAGCTGGGAAAAAATAAAAATACTAAATAAATTTTTAAAATTTAACAATTTAAAAATAAATGACTATGAATTGAGGGTAAAAAATTTGTCTCTACTTGTTATTGTTAAAATAAAATGCCTTCTATTAAAAAAAATGTTGCTGAATGGAACAGAATGACTATTCTCTGTGACCTCATCCCCAAAGACTTCTCACAGTCAGCTTGGAAAACCATGCCCTTTGCATTCTGAGGTCTCCACCAAGTCATTAGTTGGGTCATGGCCATACAAAGGCTAGAAAACTCATTTCTATCCAACCGTCCTCTCAGTGATGTCACTTGGCCAAGCCTTTTTGCTCAGATAGAGATTCATGAGTGAGGAGAGAGGCAAGTGACATCTTCCCTTCATGACCCTTATGTCCTTTCCAATCAACTAAATATAAAGTGATACCAATGGTTAATTATACAATTGCCATATTTACCTATAAATGAGGGGCAGCACTAGAGGATAAAGAGCCAGGCACCAGTAAAGAACACCTGGATTCAATCCCACTTCTAGCATATATATACTGACTATGTGTGCCTGTGTAAACCACGCCATCGTTCAGTGCCTTAGAGAACTATCTAAGGCTGTGAGTTGCAGAGTTGATACTAATCTGACTTGCTAGAAGTTTATCATTAACTCAACAGGAATTCCTTATTCTGAAGAAATCCCAGTTTTTATCCCATAGAACCCATAAGCAGGGAACTGTGAGTGTGGAAGACTACATACAATGTCAGACTTTTTTAAAAAATTAGTTTTGAAGAATTTTTTTAAAAGTGCCTCTTTATTCTTTAGTATAACAGATAAATTTCTGGGAGGAATAGAAGGGAGGATACAGTGGGAAATTTAAGTGATTATAACTTTTAAATGTCAATAAAATGTATATTGAAAAAGATATTGTTCATAAATACTTTTGCAAGAATTAATATTCCAGAGCCTTTCCAGAGTAATAGTTAATTGAAAACAATAGAAAAACAGCAGAAAGAAAGGTCCAGACAACGGGGTTCTTCCCAGGGAAGGTCTCCCTGACCAGGCAGCAGCCAGAGAGCCATAATAGTCCATATTGTGGAGTTAAGAAGGCAATTCAACAAAGGAGACACAATTCTGTAAAGGGCATCTCTGGGCTATGGCTTACCCTGAAAATGATGATGAAAATAAAATCACATAAGATTAGTAATAGAGAAAAGACTTCTTGTGACACTGAATCTCAGGTCTTCTCTTATCTAGCATCTATGAAATGCCTCTGGGGGATATATTCTCTAACTAAATTGCTACCTCAGAAGGGGATAAGAGGAGGAATGATAGAAGGGAGGGCAAATTGGGGGAGAGGGTAGTTAGAAGCAAACACTTTTGAAAAGGAACAGGGTCAAAGGAGAAAGGAGAATAAATGGGGGGAGGGTGGGATAGGATGGAGAGAAATAGTCTTTCACAATATAACTACTATGGAAACATTTTGCATAACTACACATATACAACCTATATTGAATTGCTTGTCTTCCCAGTGAGGGCGGGTGAGGAGGGAAGAAAGGAAAGAATTTGGAAATCAAAGTCTTAAAAACAAATGTCAAAAAATGTTTATTACATGCAACTGGGAAATAAGGTATATAGGCAGCGGGGTATAGAAATCCATCCTACCCTACTAGAAAGTTAGGGAGAGGATCGGGAAGGATTAATGGAGAGCAGATTGGGGAAAGGGATATTCAGTAGGTTTGCTATCTTGGGGTGGGGGTAGGAGAAAGACAGGGAGAAAATTTGTAGCTCAAAATCTTGTGGAAATGAATGTTGAAAACTAAAAATAAAAATATGAAAGTTTTTTTTTAAAAATTGCTACCTGAAAACCCCAATTATCTTACTGAAGGAACTATGGAAGTCATTCCAAACATGGGTAAGGAAAAATATATGGCCTTTCCACTTCTGAGTCAGGGCTAGCCCTACTCTGGAGCTAAAAGAACTAGTTGTCTTCATTAATTAAAAGATGCTGTTATTACAGTTATTTTTATCCTGATTTTAAAGATGGAGAAACTGAGGCCTATAGAATTTAATTGACTTACTCACAGTCACACTGTTAGTATCAGAAGAAAAATATAAAGCCAGCTCCCTATTGACACTAGACACAATGTTCTTTCCACTCTGTTATACCGTTTATTGTCAACATTATCACAATATATAGCAATTGGAAAGGATTTCATTGACCACCTAAAAAAATCCACACTCAAAAAAATCTCCACTGTTACATACCCAACAATTGGTCATCCAATCTCTTCTTGAAGACCACCAAAAACTCTGCCCCCACTTCTACAGAAAATCCATCTTGCTTTTTGACAGCTTTGCCAGGAAACTTTCTGATGCCTAATTTAAACTTATTTCTTTGTAACTTCCACCCATGACTCCTAGTTCTGGCCTCTAAGGTCTAATTGAACCATTGTAATTCCCCTTCCAAAGGAAAGGCCCTAACTTGAACCCAATTTTCATGTCCTACTCTCCTCTCCCCCAAAGTCTTTTCCAGATTAAATGTGTTCAGTTCCTTCAGCCAATCTTCATGGACTCAAGCCCTTTCATCATCCTGGTGGCCATCCTTTGAATACTGCCTAGTTTATCAAGGTCCTTTTTTCCTCTTTTTCTTTTCAGAAATCTCAGCATTTATCAAGCACCTTTAGGGTGAAAGGCCTGTGCCGGGCACCATGCCAAGATACAAAAAAATTAAGCAGACAAACATTTTGCCTTCAAGACGACTTAAAGCCTAACATGGATTTATATAATGCAAAAAATGCTGTAAAAAAAGGAACAATGACCTCTATTCTTTACTGTTCCAAGTCTTGACCAGTTGTCCTTCTCACCTAGCCCTCAGCATAAATAATATCAGTTTTTTATTAACAGGTCATCCCTTTAATGATCACGTATCTCCATCACTATTACTTAGTTCTCCAAAGAGGAGTAACTCAACCCAAATAGATACGGGAAGTCACTTCATTAATACTTTGAAAACTTTGAAAAAAGGGTAAACATTAGTTTTCAATTAATAGGCCATCCTTTTAATGACCAGGCAATTCAATTATCATTCATTAGTTCCCCACAAAGAACCTCAACTACCCAAACAGATATGTGAAACCACTTCATTAATATTATGCAAACAGAGTAACCCCTGAAGGTGATGAATTAATTACTTTTGATTTGCTGAAAGCCTATAAAATAGGAGCTAGCTATCCTTATCTTTATTACTTTCTATCCCTAATTTCCTCCTCCCAATTTGCCTGGGAATTCAGGCTGTCAGTAATTATTGTAACTTTAGTACTAATAACCAAGCCCTCCCAGAAATATCCAGCTGGGCTTTCTCTCTGAGACAAATAAATGGAACAAAGAAATCTCATTAAGTAGTAGTAACACTCAGACATCCTCAAGAACTTTTCCTACTTGGGAAAAGCTTCACATAGCATTAGACTTGGTTTTACTCAAGTCTCTTCCTTTCCAAGACAGAAAACATAGAACCAAAAAAATGGAGTCTTTTTCCTATTAAGATGAAAACAAGGAAATTTAGAATTGGATGACTTGGCCCTTTCTTTTCTTATCTCCTCCCAGTTCAAAATGCTTACACCTCCTAATGGCAAGCATCCTTTTGACCTGCAGTTGGGTTCCACATATTCAGTACAATCTTTTTTGTGGTTTTTTGCCTTTTTCCCTGAAAAAAATACCACTCTGCTTCTGATCTGATCACCTTTCCCCCTGCACATCCAAGGAATCCTTGCCTTTCTTGCTCTGTGTCACTTTGGTGAGGGTGGTACTTGCCATGATTTTTGCAGAAAGTTCTGTGGGTTTCAGGGACATTCAACAAAGGGCAGCACTGCACTTTCAACTGGGCTTCTCTGATGTCCAGGCCACTGGGATCCCTCAGTTGAGCTCTCAGAGGCGAGCGTTTGGCTGAGGACGACAAAGAGCTGAAGACCACCAGCTTCAAAGGACTACAGCAAAAGTCTCATCAATGTCCTTCTTTAATTGAATTTAACTTAGTATAATATTAATATGTCATATTAATATCAATACATTACACATGAATATAATATAACTTAACTTTAACTGAATATGATAGTCTAGAAATCTGAGAAGAGTAGATAACAGTGAATTATCATCCTCCCTCTCCCTTACCCCCATTTCTGGAAGCTATTTTAATGAACCCCAAGCTGGTATTAGCTTTTTGTATTAGTTTTTGGGTGTCATTACTGACATTGCTGACTCCTATTGATTTTAAAGCCTGCTACAGACTGCAGATTTTTACAGTTACTTCTCTCTAACCACATGTCCTCCAAGTTTATAATTATCAAATTGATTTTTCATACCCAAATAAACATTTACCCATATTGAAATTCATCAACCTAATGCTAATAACCCAATCTTTTTGGATCCAGATTTTGGTTGCCAGTGTGTTAAATATGTGTCCCAGATTTGTGTCATATGCAAAGCTGATGAACATAGCATCTGTATCCTTATTCGATCATCGATAAAAATGTTAAAAAGCCCAGGGCCAAGCAGGTAGGTGGTACAGTAGTTAGAGCACCAGGCCTGCAGTCAGGAAGACCTAAATTCAGATCCAGTCTCAGACACTTAATAGCTGTGTGACCCTGGGCAAGTTTGCCTCAGTTTCCTCATCTATAAAACGAGCTGGAGAAGGAAATGGCAAACCACTCCAGTGTCTTCACCAAGAAGACCCTAAATGGAGTCATGAAGAGCCAGACAGAACTGAAACGACTAAGTAACATGAAAGCAAAGATCCCTGGGGTACTTACTCTGCTGAGGTTCTTCTGCCATGTTGGCACTGAACCATTAGCCATGATGCTTTGAGTCTAGTGACTCAACCAATTAGGAATCCAGCTAATTATTTCACCTTATTATTAGTGAAATGCTTCAGTGGATAAAGGTCTGGACTAGGAGTCAAGAAGACCTCGGTTTAAATCGTGCCTGAGATGCTTGCTAGCTAAACAAGGAATTCAGCTCCTACCTACCTCAGTTTCCTCAACTGTAAAGAGGGGATAATGTGGCTCCTACTGCAGAGAGCTGCTGTGATGAGCAAAGAAGCTAATATTTGCAAAGCACTTTGCAATCCTTAAGGCACTATGGAAATAGTAGCAATTATTAATAATCCTCTTCAAGTCTCAATTTCCTCAGATGTGAAATGAGAAATAATAGTATTTCCCCTTATTTGCATAGAGGGCCTCAAAGTCAGGATCCCTGTGTTTAAGCGCCACCAGTGACACACACACACACACACACAGCTGGCTGTGTGACCAACCCTGAGCCAGTGACTAAACATCTTTGTGCCTTGGGCAGCTCTCTAAGATTCAAAGTTGGAGAGCAGGTGTTTATCTGCATCAGAGAAGGGAATTACCTCATGTGGAACTCCCTACATGGATGAAATCATGGATGCCCCCATGAATCTATTTATGTATATATGTAAAAATCTATATAATCCTTATCTGTATGTACACATATACATATACATACATAAACATGCACATCTACTAATCCCATATGTTGTGATCATATAAGGTAATCAATGCGAAATCATTTGGCAAACTGGGAAATGTACAGTTATCATCAGTCCATTAAGTGTTTAAATGCATAATTCAACTTGCATGAAATAATGAAGAATGAAATGACCAGAATCAAGAGAGGATATTGTATACAGTAATAACAATATTTTTAAGAACAACTCTGAGCAAATAAGTCATTTTAACTATTATAAATACTCAAATTAATTACAAAGGACATATGAAGGAGATGCTATCTGCACCCTGAGGAACAACTAATAAGTAGTAGTATATAAAGAGTCATGTTTTATCTATCTATATACATACATATCTATGTCTAATGGTAGCCATCTCTAAGGGGAGGGGAGGAAGAAAAAAAGAAATGTGCATGATAACTTTATTAGATATTTAAAAGGAACAGCAAGTTGTACATAACAGATTTGCAGTTTCATGGGCAATCATCTTTTTTATTATAATGTTATGG
>JAQQSW010014805.1:0-12027 GCA_028646575.1 Pseudocheirus occidentalis | reverse complement strand
TTTTTAATGAAAAGTTTGTTATGATATTTGCCCTAAAGTTCTATCTATGTATTGTAGTTGAAAGGGTTATGTATAAAGCAAATAGATTTCCCCCTCTTTTGTAAAAAAAAGAAATATAATAAAAGCAATCTAAGAAAACCTCATCAATTGCTTTTTTACATGATAGCTTAACCTAAAATTTTAGGGCCATGTCTAGGTGCATATCATTCTGTCCTGTGTTGCCATAAGTTTTTTGGCAAATCACCTAAATGCTGAGGATTCAGCAATATAAGACAGAATAAACAAGTAAATAGTTAAATAAATACATGGATAAGTAAGTAAATAGGTGGAGATATGGATGAATCATCAGAAGGATATTATCTGAAAAACATAGTAAAAAATTGCTAGTTTCTCCTGAATCACACTCAGTAATAAAACAATTTTCTGTATTATTTACTCTTGGCTTCTATCAGTTATCTCAGTTTTTAAATGGTTAGTTTTTTAACCTGGTTTTTGGGGCCATTGTGATGATCTATTAGAGAAAATTGTTACACCTTGTTTCCATAAAGCCTAGGTATGAAACTGGGTTTCTATTTATCATACCATGTATTAGGTAGACGAGATTGCAAAACAGTTTTGGATTGGCAATTCAATTAAACTCACCAAGCACTTATTGAAAACCTGGTATGTGCAAGTAACTGATAAGAGTAATATTTTAAGTTACCTTCTGTGTAGGGGAAATGGTGGTGGTCATTGAGCAAATTGTAGGAATAGTGAAGAATTATACTTTAGGCAAATTATTTTATATACACTGCAGGGTTGGTGGTAAGCTCACTTCACTTTGCATCTGTTGCCCTGATACATTGCAACTCCAGGAAATAAAATGTCCCTCCAAAAATAATTCCATCACATCTAAACTCACCACCAGGCTGATAACTCTAGCCTTGATTGATCCCATATCCATCACCCACCTCTCCCCTCTAATTGGAGGGTTATATTATGGAGAACCAAACTGTGTTTTCTGTTCTGATTGGCTTTAACTTGATGGGAAAAGATGACCCTGGCATCGAGTATCTCCTCATGACAGCTCCCTTTATCCTTCTTTTTGTGTGTTTTATCTCTCTTTAGATTGTAAAGTGTTTGAGGGCAGCAACTTTATTCTGATTAATTACATCCCCAGATATTAACACAGTGCCCAGCACAGTGATAGGTGCTTAATAAACATTTATTGGATTGGATTGGATTGAATCTGGGCACCAGGCAAAGAGTATCTCATTAAACTGTTCTCATTATGAAATCTCTCTTCCGAAATGCCTCAGTCATCATCACGGCCACCACCACTGCAGCAGCAGCAGTATAAACAGGAACAAAAATAGCATTTATACTGAGCACTGCAGAACCCTCTTTATATGTTATCTTGTTTGATCCATACAACCACCCAGTGAGTTAAATAGTATTATTATCATCCACATTTTACAGTTTAAAAAAAGTAATTTCATAGAATTTAAGAGAATTGTTCATTGTTTTGCAAATAGAAAAGTATCTGAGGGACTGTTTAAATTCAGCTTTTTCTAGTTCAAATCCAGCACACACAATATCACTTCACTTTTCTGCCTATGTACAGTGCTGGGATGGATGGAGAATATGGTGGAGGAAAGAGTGAATTTGGCATCAGAAGCGACCAGGTCTAAAATCTACCTTCAAGACTTTCTGCCCATTTGACTATAGGCAAAGTATTGAACTTTATTGAGACACCACTTTCACACCTAATTGTACTTTTACTTATTTGTAACAATTTACAATTTACTTTTACTTATTTGCTGAGCAAGAGAAAATGTGAAACTGAAGTGGAATAATGATATAACAATAAACTGCTTCTTAATCATTCAAGTGTTATGAAAATAGCAGCTATTAAATACAAGATAAGATATTGACACTCAATTTTGGTGTAGAACTATATATGCACGTGCATACATTCTAACTTGCAATTAAAATAGAGTGCATGAAAAAATGAAGCTAAATGAAAAGATGGTTCATGGGTATGCTAAGAAAGCAAATAAAAAATATTTCACCTCACTATCAAATTAAACAATGTAAGTAATTTCCTGGCAGATTTTGCCACATCTTCTTCCAGGACCTTATCATGAGCCTAAGCATATAGACCAACATGAATGCAATTTCTATTCATGTATTACCATTCAATAGAGAATATGAAGAACAAAAACTTTATAAAGAATATAACAAGATGCTCCTCAATCTAATTATGGGGAGAAGTGAGAGAACAGTGTTAATATATATGTATATGTATATGCATGCGTGTGTGTATCAGAATAAAGAAAAAATCATATAACTGTTAATAAAATATTTAGAAGCTGACTTGCCTGTGTAGCTTCTAAAGAAAGAATCTGATGGCACTGAGAAGGGTGAACAACAAACTATATCTTCAAAAATTTAATTTATTAACTTATAAAAAATTACAGATTGCTGATCTAGTGGTCATCTAAGAATGATTTGTGCCGTAAAATCAAGTGATTATAGTTCAAAAGAGTAAAATAAGGAGAGAAGACATTGCATGTGATTATGGTATCAACAACTTAAACTATTTTTTAAAAGCTTAAGGATTTCTTGATCATGTGACCAATAAAGTTGAAGACCAAATATTTTACCAGTCCTTGCAAGCTCATACAATTCTTCAAAATAGGAATTATGAATGAGAAGTAAGTAATTATATAGTCATCTTCAATGGGCTAAGACAACAAGAATTTTAATGAGATAAAATTCATATGATTTAATAGAGAGATCTAACCATTGATCTCTAAAACATTCATTCAACACCCATTCCACCAACTTTAATACTCTGACCAGACTACACAATGGATATCATCGGTTTATGTTCTGATACAAATTAGCCAATTCTGATGTGATTACAGTCTATGCCAGCACAGTGCCCTGAGTTTTCCCTCCCCTCTCCATTCTGCAATAACAATAAAACTCAACTTGCACCCCCCCACACACATGCCTATCCTCACTTCGAAGAAGTAGAGGTACAAGAAAGTCAAAGCATGTTCAGTCTGATGACGGCTTTGGTAAGACCTGAGCATGAATCTTTCCTCTCCAACTTAGCTAGGTGTCCTTAGACAAGTCACTTAATCTCTCTTAGGATCAGTTTTATGCTTTGTAAAATTCATCTACCTCACAGGGTTATGAAATCATATAAATCAATACTTTTAAATTAGTTTTCTTGTTTTTGTTGAGTTGTGTCCTTCACTTCGTGATCCTATTTTGTTTTTTTTAAGGGGGGTATAATGAAAATGGTAATTTGAAGATCTTCCCTGACCCTTAATAGGTCAAATGTAATCACATGGAGTCTGTGGTGGGAGGAGTTTGTCTAATAGGTGGAGAAGCAAGGGGTGGAGCAGGAGATGAGTCAAAGCAGTTAAAGTGGAGGGAGAGAGAGGATGCAGGCAAGCAGACAAAGGACTGTGAGTGTTTATTTGTGAAAAGGCCTGGCCAGGGGGAAGGTTGTGAGATGTCATTGCTTCCTGCAGTGATAAGGTACATTAATTTCTTTGTTGCTATGATGGATTTGGTTTTCTAGTGTTGAGATTTAATTTTCTGGTGTCTGAAGAAATATTTTACCTCTGTCTTCGATATGGAGAATCTCTTATACTTTGTGATTCAGAATTACTCCAGCACAATCATAGTCACCATTGGTGCTGTGAATATTGCCTTGGTGATATGGGAGAGGTTGGGGAAAGATATAACTAATACATGATGCACATATACATGCATGTTTGAATAAATTCATATGTTCTATATCTATATCTATCAATATATAGAAATATATCAATATCTATCTATCCATCCAACCATCCATCCATCCATCATCCATCCATCTATCTATCTATCTATCTATCTATCTATCTATCTATCTATCTATTAAAGCCATTCCAGGAATAGATAAGTTGTCAAGCAGTTCTCAAATGAAGAATTGCAAATTATTTACAGATATATATATATATATATATATATGCATATATATATATAAGTGCTCCAAAAAAACTAATATTAAAAGAAATGTACAATTAAAAAACTTTAGGCATTTATCTCTGACCTAGCAAACTGGGAAACATGACTAAAGATGGAACTACTTAATGTGAAAGGGATAGTGGGAATATAGGCACACTAGTGTATTATTGGTAGTTATAGAAAATATAACCAAGTTTTAAAAGCAAAGGGAAATTATGCAAAAAAATGACCACAATGTTCATATTCTTTTACCCAGAGAGTATACTATTTTGCTTATACCCCAAAGAGGTTATTGAGAAGAAGAAAGTCACCATATATGCAAAGGTATTGAAAGCAGTATAGTGTGTGTGTGTGTGTGTTAACAATGAATTGTAAACAAAGTAAATGACCATGATTTAAGGAATGGTAACAAACATTGTGGTACATGAATGCAATGGGATATTATTTTTCAATAAGAAGCAATTAATATGATTAATATAGAGAAACATGGTTAGTTTCATATGAGCTGATGTGGAGTGAAGTAAATAACATCAACAATATACTATATGCAATAGCTACTATAATGAGAATAGAAAAAAATACAAACAATCAAAAGTGAATGTTGATGAATTATATAGAATAATCATTACATTAAAGAAGAGATATGAGAATACACCTCCTTTGCACTCTTTTTTGAAGGGGTGGGAGGTCTAGGTGTGAGGTATATTTGCATATATTTTCCTATTTTTATATACTGATACATTTTTTTCTGAAATTTCCTCTTGTTGAAAATATTACTTGTTGTATGGCATGGCTTACTGGGAGTAAGGAGAGGAAGGGATAGTAGGAAAAGTACTTATTGTGTAAAAAAGTATATAAGTAAAGATCTATTTTAAAAAACTATTCTGTTTGAAAAATAAAAGCTGGATAAAAGTAAAGACGTCCTCCATTATTACTTCTGGAGAATTTTTTCAATATAAAGCTATTATCAGAGTGAAAAGGTCAAGAGTTTAGAGGCTCTTTGGGCTACAAATTTCTAATCTTTTTCTTCAAATGAAGAGGCAGGTCCAACAGTTGCAGCCCCAGCTTAGTGCATAAGTTTTTCTGCAAATCGTTATAAAGGAAATCTAAGAAAATATTTTAAAAATTAAAGAAAAATTTCAGAGAATTTGGATTCAGATTCAGCTAAGTTATACCATCTTAAAAGCATTTATAAATAAAATCAGGACGACAAAACAAATATGTGTTATCATTGTAGATGAACTATTTCATCAGCAAAAAATAGTGATTTGGGAAAGTATCAGTGACATTTAAAAATAACATTTTATAAATACAAATGTATCCAAATATAGATATAGATGCATATATACATATAAACTATGCCACTCCATGATAAATGAGGCTATAAAGACAACTTTGCCCAACATCCCCCCAAACATTTACGATGATCCAGATTTTAAATGTGTTTAGTCTCCTCTACTGTTGTGGAAAATATCCTGGGCAAATTTCAAACAAAAGGACTCTATAGATGGTAGCATTCTTCAAATGCTTCTATTTCCAGTTGTCATACCAATCACATTGAACCTTGAAAAGCTATAAAGCCTGCACAGTAATAACCATTGTGATTCAAATGATATTGATCTAACAATATATGCTGAAAATTCTGTTGTTGTTGTTTTTCATATTGCTTAGACTATGCTATGAAGCTGAATGGGTAGCCTGCTGTGCTAATGAATTTATAAACTTACACAAACATTGGCAGGCAATTTACTAACTACTACAAGAATTGAATAGGAATAGGAGATTAGAGTGCTTGAATCTGGGGAACTGTATATGACTTTCAATGATCCAGTGCTTTTCTTTGCTCTCAAAATTCATTATAACATTAGTATTCACCTGATCATGCTATATGTTTTCTGTTCAGAGGGGGTTAAAACAACCCACTCAGATGAAGCAAAATTGCTATGTTAACAAATGACTATAGGATGATATATAGTAGCTATTCATAACTTCAACATATGACTAACAATGAATTGTAATTGGGAAGTGGTAAAATTGATTTCACAAAGCATATGGATTACTAAAAATAAAAGAAAAAAGAAAAGAAAAGAAATTTACTAGTCATTTAGCAATGATAGATAGCAATTTGGAATGGGGAACCTGTGGCACTGAGGCCACATGTGGCCCCTTCTAGGTTCTTGGGCACAGCCTTTTGACTGACTCCAAGTTTTTCAGAAAAGATCCTTTTATTAAGGGGACTTGCTCTGTGAAGTTTGAATTCAGTCAAAAGGCTGCACATGAGGACCTAGAGGGGACCACATGTTGCCTTGAGGAGACAGGTACACCACCACAGAAACAGATGAATATTTTGAGTTTGTAATGTAAACCAAAAATGTGAGAAGAAGCAGAGAAGATTCTCCAGTATCCCACATGCATTCTTTATAGAAGATTTACAGAAACATAAGATTAAAAATTTTACTCAACCAGAAGGCAAAAGGAAATTTAAAGTATATTGACATGATGAGTACACACTGATGAAGTCATCACCTGATGCCCATAATTAAGTCCAGTAGTGAAAGATGAACAATTTTTTAAAAAGACAGGGAAAATATTTCTTAATGTTAATCTCATCTTTCTGAATGAGGCTTTCATTTTCTATTTAGGTCTTTGATGACATGTCTTCCTTTATAGATATTTCTCTGAATCATCGACCCAAAAGACGAGGGGTATATTTTAATTTTCCACAACAATTTTATTGGTTGCTTGGCCATAATAATTCTGTGCAAATATAAATTAAATCAATATTAGTTCTCAATACATTGAATGCTGAGAATATTACTTTAATGTGCTAATGATAATTGGTAATAGATTGCAACATGGTTTTAATAACTTCTGATATTTGATTAAAATTCCTTTCATATACATCACCCTACTGGTAATTTTTATAATGGATTAGTTATGCATGTCACTATCATATTTAATCACCACAGACTTCCATAGTAACTCAGCACTAACCATCCTATTAAGTTGAATATCTTTGTCTCATGAAGTAATTTAACATTTATTATAACACCAATCAAAATTTAATCATTTGACATTAATGTGATTCTCATTCATATCTATAAATATTTTATTACAATGAAACCTTGTAGTAAAATGGTATCAATATCATACATGGCAATAATCACCTAGATCCTATTGTGTTTCCACTGAGTAAAGTTTCTAACCAGTTTTGAACAATCAAAATCTTGGTTTAAATCCTGCCTCTGATACCTACTAAATGTATGATTTCAGGCAAGATGTATCACCTCTCTCTACACTAAGAAGAACAATTGACTCTCTGCATCTGTGGGGTAGTGGCCACACTAGGAATTTTCTTATACCAATTAATTCACAGTTCTATACCAAAATGTATTCCCTAATGCAGTAGCAAAATTCAGCTTTCTTTTTGTTTCATTTTGAATACCTTAAAATTAAACGGGGAATTTGAATGGTCCCCACTTAAATACAATTTCTTTTAATATAATTTGGAAATAACACTTCATAAAATAATCACAAATGACATAAACATGGCTGAAAAAATAAACATACACATATCAATATAATATGAAAATCATAATACATGAAAATATAATATGAATATTATGCATACATGTCTGCGTATGTGTATATATGTATACAAACATATATGACTTCATCATAGTTATGTGATTCTGGGAAACATTTATGGAGAATAGACATGTTTTAGGACAAAAAAATATAATAAGAACATATCCTTTCCTCAGAAACTGTACAACTAACACATACCTGCAAGATATTTTGTTGATAAGAAAGTCTTTATATGTATCAATTACCAGGTTTAGCTTCAAGAACAATAGCATCATTCATCTGATTCCTCAGTCCATAGCCTTTGAGGAAGCTTACTGAAATTTTGCTTTCTGAAGTGTAGCCATAGCTCACTCAAGGGCTCCAGCCCTTCTTGAGTACCATTTTCACATGAATTTAGTCAGATGAACTGAATTCAGTGGACAAAATTAAATAAAATGAGTAATTTTCATGTAACACATAAAACATATTGTGACTAATTTATTTTAAATCACTCTTTTTTTAAACAAGTTATCCATATAATTTAGCTCTTTTTCATTCTTTGTTTGTTGAGACATATTTTGTATTCAGAGCCTGTCTAGCTGGGAGAATCAGAGAAGGAATTCCCGGGAAAGGGTATATAAGAGCTGAGGCCTTTTCAGGGCTTTTCATCTATCTTTGGTGTCATCCTGTCAACCATATCTTACCTGTGACTCCAAGAAGTTGTATCATGCCCAGCAGCACAATCTGATTAAACCATTTTGACAGATGAGCTAAATCAGATTGAAAGTAACCAAAAGATCTCAAATCCATCAGTCAGTTAGGGTAAGGTCCACATCAAGTATGTGAAGACTTCTGCTTGCAGAAAGGTCAGATAAAAATATATTCCAACAATATGAACATTTCAGAAACAGACCATGTGGAGTACTAAAAACTTGGTTAGACAATGAAGATGCCAAGGTCATCCACTGTCATCCTAGGTCATAGTCAGTAATCTTTAGCTTTGTCTTGTCACTGGATTCAAATGACTCTGGAAGAAGGAGTGAGTGCAATGACTTTGTCCAGGTCTGTCTCACTAAAATCCAATTCAAAATCGGGACAAGACATCATCCCATGATGTTATTGGTTCCCTTCAGAAATATATGATATTTTCAGTTTACATTCTTGGTCACTGGTTCTAGAAGTTTCTGAAGAAAATTTCTCTTAAATAGATAATATTCTTTAACTATTATGATTGTTATTTCAAAAAAATATTTTTCAGGATAGAGAGATCATTTAGTTTGCTAGACAAAATGTCAGGCCTTTATAAGCACTGGTGAAATTGCTTAACTGTTATGTTGAATAGCCACATGGAAAATAGAAAATGGCATATCCCAAACATCATAACTCATAACCATCAAAAGGATTATATATATATTTTTAAAAAGACTGGAATGGAAAGGAAATTATGTTTTGGTCTTCCTGGAGCATGTTGGTAACCTCCTCATGATTTTCTCCCTACCTCTCTATAATACAAAACTAAGTTGTTTCTATTGATTATTCTCTCTCAGTTCCTGGGATCTCCTTGCCTTCACAAATTCTACAATTCCTGGGGCTAGAATGTTTCTCTCAAAACCCACCTCATTACTTTTCCAACTGGTAATTTCCTCCTAGCTCCTCCATTTTTCAAGAGGTCCCAGTTCACCCTGCTTTTATTCCCTTCCCAGTAATTATGAATTATTTTACAATTCAAAACTATCTTCTTCTTTTTCCATATTCCCACTCAGCTCCCCTTTGTTTTTCTGTCTTCCTTCATTAGAAGGTAAACTTGAGTCTCTAAGGAACTTTCCAATTCATAATTTCTTATTTTTTTAACCTAGTGACTTTAGAATAATTTTATTTCCACTAATAAACTATATTAATTCCTAATTGTTTTAAATTTTTTAAATTCCTAACATTTGACTCATTTCTAATTATTTAAAGGAAAAAATACTGTAATCATTCTACTTTTTTCTTTATAAAAATCATTCTGTATAAATGAAAAAACATGCTATATTTTCATAATATTTACCTACTGCCTAATAAATTGATTTTCATGATATCTATGCTATTCATATATTTGTTGTAAACTTTCGTTATTTGAGATATTGAAAACTGATCCCTAAGTACTTTTAAAAATCATTTCACCTCAAGCATGGATTTTGACTACATGTTTGATATGGAGAGAGAGGAAGAGAGAGAAAGAGAGAGAGAGAGAGAGAGAGAGAGAGAGATTTATACATATCAAGTGATTGGCCTATAATAGGTACTTAATAAATGTTAGTTGATTGATTGATTTAATGAATGACTCTAGTCATCACCATAAACTACATAGGATGTTGGTGATCAGAACATCATTGACAACCACATCAACCATAGTCTGACGTCTTACTATTCCTACCTAGTCCTCCCTTGAGCTCTCTCAAATTCATTGCCTTTTGTGTGTATCTTTATGTTTATTTCATGTTTTCCCTCCATAGTCACACAAATTTGTTTCAAAAAAAAATGCAACTAAACCAAGGTGAAGTGTGAACAGACTCTGTTTTTCATTGTCTGATATCTAGCTTTTCCAGTCCCAAACATATGGAAAGATCATATTTTCTTAGCAACTTTTAATACATGGACTCTTGTCTGGATGGAACAGAAGTTGCTATACAATTGTACAGCTACATGAATGCCACTTAATAAAAAATATTGTTTTAGCTAGAAATAAACACTTTTTTCTTGTAAAAATATAGTAGTTTTTTTTCTTTTCTTATTTGAAAACAATTTAGATGCTCAGCTTAACTCATTAAGATAATTATCTCTGAAATACTTGTGTCATACATAGCTTAATGATGATTTTGTTGGTTTTATTTTTTTCTACTTACATCACTATTAACTTATCTTTACCCATATAGGAAAATAGAAACCCATTTACTTCAGCATGACCACACACTGGGGAGCCAGGTTAGTAAAGTTAGAAATTTTACTTTAATTTAAGCTTTCCCTTAAAAATGTTAGAAATTGAATTTTCCTATCATACTTGAAGTTTTTGTATTCAAAATACTCTTAGGATTCCTTTACCTTTGTGATATAGCTGATTAATATTGTGGACTAATGAAGATAAAATCTTCACCTCAATTATTTGTGTTTGTGAAAGCAAAGGTAATGTATAAACAAATGAATGTGGATTTCTGAAAATGCATAGAGGAATGCCTAGTGACAAAATCAGAGTGACCATCCATTTAGTATTCATTTATAGAACTATGATTTTAGAATTATGCTCTCCATTTTTGGCAATGTTCCAACTTTCATACCAGTTTTTACCATAGTTCTTGCAAACTATATGATAATAGTAAAGGCATAAAACTTGGAATCTTGTTCTAAGAAGATAATTTATATATTGTTCTACAAGTAATTAAAAAAAATCTTCCATAGGTTTAAGGTCTGACCTAAAGCAGCGTTCAAAATCTAGAGGGGGAAAAAGAAATCTAAGCCACTGGCACAGATGAGTAGTAAGTGAATTAGCACATTATGATTATGATTTTCTTCCTTTGGGCGGGGGGGGTCTCTTTTAGCATGCTATTGACTCGTTTTTCATGATTTTCTTTCATCATTCTCTTTTCTCTTCTCAAATTTTTTCTCTACTTTGCTTACTTAATTTTCAAAATCTTTCTTGTGCTCCTCCATGGCCTGTAACCAGTTCATATTTTTCTTGGAAGCCCTTGATGTAGGAGTTCTGACTTTGTTGTTTTCCTCCCACTCCATGCCTTGATCCTTTTTGTCCTCCAGAAACGGATTCTATGGTCTGATAGCACTTCCTCTCTTTACTCATCTTGCCAATCAATTATTTGACCCTTGAGTTCTTTTCCATGGTAGAACTCTGCTTCCAGAAAGTAGAGACCTTTGTCCCAAATCACTGGGGTTTTTGAAGCTATCAGAGCTATTAGGTGAGCACCCTCTTTACAGAACCCACAAACTCTGGCTACACACTGGCTATACACCCCCTGACCAACACCTAAGATGGTGATCCAGATCCAAGCAGGTTAAAACTAAAGTAATTACCCTCTGAATGGTGGCTTCGTCCTCCTACAATATGCAGGCCAGGAGATCTGGAGGCAGCCATGTGGCAGACACTGTGACTCCACCACTTCTCACTCTGGGGCAGGGGCCAGATTACACTCTTCCTTCACCTGGTTACAACAGAGTTCCTTGCTGACCTTCTACTTTCTCTTTGGCATTTATGTTTGAGAAGTCTGAAAATTGCCACAGCTACTGGTGATTCGCTCTTCTGAAATCTGCTCTGGCAGCTGCTAGTCAGGGCTGCCCTGGGGCCAGAACTGCACAGTTCACAGGGGACTGTGCTTGGCTCCCAGCTCACTGTGATAGACCCTTCCTGTCACCCTGGCAGAGAGCCTTCAGCAGGTGATTTGCTTCTCTCTGCCACTTTGTGGG
>JAQQSW010014804.1:0-12027 GCA_028646575.1 Pseudocheirus occidentalis | reverse complement strand
CCCACTGCTTCCTTGCCCTGGGAGCAGTTTGGTCGGACCGCTCTTCTCCTCCCCAGTTAGCAAAATCCACTCACCTTTCTCTTAGCCTTTTTGTCTTCTGGCCTCCTGATAGATGTGGTAATTGTGCCTCCAGTGCAGCCGATCTGCTCTCCTATAGCCGGGGCTCCCCGCCGGATGCCCCAGGGCTTGAGCCTGCCCGGTTTTGGCCGTGGCTCCCAGACTGCTGAGAAGAACCCCACCTGCTGCGCTGCCTGTAGCAACAGATGTGCTTTCTGTCTTGTGGAGAGTTTTGGAGCTTGAAAATCTGTTTAGAGTCCCATTTTATGAGTTTTTTAGCGTGTTTGTGTGGGAGCTATGGTGTTTTGCTGCTTCTACGCCACCATCTTGGCTCCGCCCCCCGAGTAAGATGTTTTTAGAAAAGTCTGGGAAGACTTACTTGGACTGATGAAAACTGAAAGGAGTAGAACCAGGAAAGCATTTGTGCACAGTAACAGCAATCTTGTGTGGTGATCAACTGTGACGGACTTAGCTGTTCTCAGTAATACAATGATCCAAGACAATTCCAAAGGAATTATGATGAGAAATGGTATTCACTTCCAGAGAAAGGACTGATGGAGTCTGAACAGAGATCGAAGCATTTTTCTTTACTTTGTTTTTCTTCTTTTATTTTTGTCTCTTTTGGAACATGGCTAATAAGGAAGTATTTTGTATGACTGCATATGTGTAATCTATCAAATTGCTCAGTATCTCAAGGGAGGGGCAAAGAAGGGAGGGAGAGAAAGAATATGGAACTCAAAACTTTTTTAAAATTAATGTTAAAAATTTGTTTACATATAATCTGGAAAAATATTAAATAAAAATTAAATTTTAAAAAGTACACTTAATAGCACATTAAATATCAGTACAGGAGACCTGTAATAATGAGGCCATGGGACCACCTGGACTCCTAAACCTTTCCTCTGCCACCTAGTCCCTGAAGTCAGTCCCCAGCATTTCACATGAGGCATCTGTCTACCTAGAGGCTCAATAACCCTTTCAACTGGACTGGGTTGAGCGGCTGGATTGTGTGGGAAAGGTTCAGGGCTTTTAGGAGTCCAGGTTCCAAAACACAGGTCTTTTTCTTTTAGAGGTTCAGCTCCCGTGACCCCATTATTTTGACCAAAAGATCTTATTGAAAAACTCCCGGTGTTGCTCCATTAGGAATCGCTTTAGCCTTTAGTTGTCTATAAAAGTATTTGGTTAAATTAAGAAAAGAGTAATTTCCATCTGCGCTCCAGAGAGCTTTTAAAAAGACAGAGCGCTGCACACTTCTGTAAAGGGAAAGGGACAGAGACAGGGCAGAGAATAGAACAAGGGCGGGGGCGGGATAGGAAGGAAAGGCACATAATCAGCTTTTCACAATATGCCCACTGTGGAGATGTTCTGTATAATTACTCATGTGCAGCCTGTATTTAATTCTTTTTCCTTCCAGTGGGGGTGGGTGAAGAGGGAGGAAGGGAAAGAATCTAGAATTTAAAGTTCTGTAATCAAATGTTAAAAATATATATGTATGTGTATACATATATATAAAATAAAAAATGAAAAAAAATAAGACAGAGTACTACTGTATTTTGAGACAGAATTCCCCCCCCCATTTTCAGAATCAGCTCATTTTTTGAATATTTATGCTAATAACTTTTAAGAAACATCAAAACCATTTTATGAGAGATGGTCGTATTTTATGGCTCATAAGCATTTGGAAAAAGACAATCAGCTTCTGCACAAGTATCTGTTGCAGAGAATGAGAACTATTACAGTGAATTTAACAAGACTCTCTAAAGGAAGCCTGGACACAGGCTTGTGGACACAGGCTGATGCCAAGTACTCCATCTTTGTGGGCTGTTTTTCTCGGCAGGCCTTTCTGTTTTGCCTTTTACAACCCCATGCCCCCCCTCCCCCCATCTCCTTTCTTCTCTTTCTTCAAGGGGTCATTGAGTGTGATCCTAATTGCGGCTCTTTGACACGTCCGCTCTTTTCTGGCTGTTTGCAGCCTTTTCTTTTAAAGTTGAAGTTCTGATTTTGGCTACGACATTCTTAAGTGTTTTCAGATTTGATTTCTTTCAGGAGGTGATTAATTTCTTGGCAACTCTCCATTTTATATCAATAGCTCAGCTTTGTTTTAAAGCCAAGAAATATCAGGTCCTGCCCCTTCTTTTCAGCTTCTTCCAAGCGAGGCCTCCTCCTGTTGGACTGTAATCTCCTTGAGGGCAGGCACTGTCTTTTTCTTTTTCTTATTTGTGTCTCCAGTGCTAAGGGTACATCTAGCACATATTAGATGCTTAAATGTGTGTTGAACTGAGTTGACTGGTACGTTCTGTTTTCATTTTGCGTTCTTTTTCTTATAGATCTGAGTAGTTTTCCATAGCAGGTGCTTAATAAATACTTGTTGGCTCATTAACTCATTAAAATATAGTAGTCAGATTTTCATTTAGTGATAGTTTTCAGGGAGTGCAATGATTCTTAAATGACCCTCCTTCGTCTGTTTTCCAGTTGCTTTTGTAACAGAAGATGCTTCCAATGTCTTGAGTGCAATTTCTCCTGACCATGTACTCTTCTAGCCAGTGGCACTGGCCTTGTGGATTGTCCACAGACAAGACACTCTACCTGTCAGCTCTGGCTGTCTGTCCTCTCTGCCTGGAATGCTGTTGGCAGTCACACTGGACTTAGGCCTTGTGTGTGCTCTGGTATCTGCACCTTGTTGACCTAGTCGTCTCCAGCAGTAGTTCTAACAGCTCGGGGCAAAGATCTCGATGGCTTCAAGAGCTTGGATTAGCTCCTACCTCCCCAGGCCCATCCCCATTTAAAGCAACCATTCTGTGATGGAAGCTCTGCCAAGAAATGCCATCCCCCCTCAGAGCGCTTCCTTATAAGCTGCAGGATCTTTGCCAGAGGTGGCGCTGACTCCAAGGGTGGGTAACTTGTGACCTCAAGGCCACATGTGGCTCTCTAGGTCCTCAAGTGTGGCCCCTTGACTGAATCCAAACCTCACATAACAAATTCCCTTACTGAAAGGATTTTAACTTGGACTCAGTCAAAAGGCGGCACCCAAGGATGTAGAAAGGCACATGTGGCCTCGAGCCCCAGGCTCCTCAGTCCTGGGCTTGACCCTTCTCCAGTCCTAGTGTTAACTTTAATAAGTTTGGTTAAAGGAGACAACAGGCTAGGTGACATACAGTTACAGCAGTTATTCCCTTAGGACTAGCATACTTGTACAAGGAGGTAGAAGCTGAGTTCTAACTACTAAACAAAAGGATGAGAAAGCTTAAATGTTTTAGAACCTCCCAATTCAGGGTGACCGTGTCACACAAATTTATTACCGCCATATGTTACCATCCATATCATGAGAAAGGAAGTTTCTTGGCTGTAAATACGAATTGACAAGACAACAAGCAGGGCAGGGGCCATTAGCAATTTATGGTCTCAGGATGGCTCTTCTTTGCCTCCCATATGGACTATGTCCCAAGATAAGGGAAATCCCACTTTTAGCCTTATCCAGTCTCTGAAGTTGCTGATACAATAAAAGGCACTTAAAGCAAAGCAGAGCAAAGCAGTCTGTTTGATCAATTCAAACTTCGGCCAAAAATATGATATTTAATGATTATCACTACATCTCTCTGTCTTTACATGGCGCCTTCAACAGGACAGAAGAGCTTCTTCACGCTTCTGGTGCCCTTGTGATGCTCACTAGTGTGTGGGAGGGTTGAGTGATAGCTCTTTACCAAACCACAGGGCTTTCATTCTTTATGAAAATAGCAGAATGAAGAGTTCTAGGTGGGTAGAGGTTGCAGAGGTTCCAGATAAGTAGTAAGTAGGTAGTAAGTAGGTAGTAGGTGCCGGGTGTCCAAGGGATATCATATAATCCCTCAGACCCAGGTTCTTGTCTGGAAAGAATTCCACTAGGCCCCAAGCTGTCTTGGCAAAGTATCAGATTTTATTACGCTTAGCAGCAGGCAGGACACAGTTAAGTGACCTGTAGAAACCTGCATGGTTCTGCAGGGTCCTGCAAAGAGCTTGGGCTTCAGGAACAGTATTTATAACCCTATGTTCAATATGGAATCTGGGAACTAGGTTGATTAGGGATTCCCAGAGTTAGTGTATTGAAACAGAGTTATTTAGCATATTGAAACAGAGTGAGTTATGTTGTCAAGGCTTTCAGTATGGATGAGAACAGGGATTCACGCGGCAGATAATGTTCACGCGGCAGATAATGTTAGGCTGTTGGGAGGATGTGCTGGGACATTAGGTACCATATTGCAACACACTGAGGGAGCTAGGACACAGGGTGTACTGAAACAAAGTTATCAAGGCTTCTGGGTGCAGCTGAGCACGTAGGCAAAGTCTTAGCTATGGGAAACCCTTGACTGGGGGAAGGGGAGAAGCGGGGTTTGTGCCTTTATGGCAGAATTACACAGGCTTGTTACACAAACTGATGTTACATACATAGATACCCGAACATAAAGGAACTTTACAATACAAAGGCTACAGAAAAAGGCATCTTATACCACATCAAGGAGGGGTCTGAATCTCTAAAATACAAACACAAAAGGCAAGAGAAACCCAGAAAGAGAAATCCATCTGAACAAACAAAAAGAAAGGGCTAATTGAGGATAAAGTGCTTACATTTTAAGGAGGGAAGAAGTGTCTTTTCAAATTCCACTGTTTGGGATGAAAAATACCCTTCATTCTTAATTTAGTAAAAAAAAAAAATAAACACAGAGATCTCTTAGGATAAGAATGGGAGTTTATTATCTTCCCCTGGAGAAGAGGGCGGTCTGCCCCTGACTCATCATGGAGAAGAGGCCTGTTACAAAGACAGTGCAAGAATTTGTGCTATAATTCTGTCAAGCCCCCTTCCCGACTGTCTTCTCCCTCACTGGTTGAGAGGCAGACTTCACCAAATTCTTCCCCAAATGGGACAGCAAGAAAAGAGGTGGGGAGGGTCCCAGCAAGGCGGGAAAACAGACAAAGGAAGATGGAAGTGATTGACAGACAGCAGCCATGGAGGAGGCTGGGGACGTTAACAACCCCAAGTGGAGAAGTTTTCACGCATCCCATACACCACTAGTTCAAAGCATTACAGGAGTTTGAAAACACAGGGCCTGAGAAGTGTTTGGTTTGCTTCAAAACCAAAAGATTTTTTGCTGCTAACCATTCTCCCATAAATGATGTATTCTTTATCCAAATGAAAGCACTCAGAAGACAGGAATTATATTTGTGAGAAATAAAAGAAGGAATTGTTTCCACAGGATTAAAGCTACTCCCAGTTTTGTAGGGGTGATAACAGAAGTGGTAGAAAAATGTAAGTCGGGAGGCTAGGTGGTGCAGTGTATAGAGCCCCAGCCCTGGAATCAGGAGGACCTGAGTTCAAATCCAGCCTCACACACTTGACACTTCCTAGCCATGTGACCTTGGGCAAGTCACTTAACCCCAATTGCCCCACCTTCCCCCCTCCAAAAAGCTAAATGAATGAATGAATGAATGAATGAATGAAGAATGTAAGTCGGATGTGACTGGTTTTAATTAGAGCTGTGACCTCGCAGAACCAGGCTTCTGATCAAGTAAAGGGTCAGCAGCTTGTAAGCTGAACCATCTGTGCAAGGGGGAACCCTTCAGGGAGAACCATAAGTGGGAGGTTCAGGAGGTTCCATCTGGTCAAAGGAGGGGGTGGAATTCGAATTTGGGACAGCACAAATAACCTTCCTAGTGCATTTGCCTCCTTTAGGGAGTTACCCATTCACTAGGAATGTAAAGTAAGTGTAAAACAAAAAGTCTGGTTCTTCCTGGTGTGAACGCCTTCCTCACATGCTCACCGCTCCCCCCGCCCCCCCCCCCCAGCACAGTGCTTGGTCCATGGTCGGCGGTCATTCATTTTGAACAAGGAAAGAAAAGGAAAGAGAAACAGAAAGAGATGAGGAAGGAGAGCAGAACTTACTAATTTTTCACAGCCGGAGGACACAAGAGAGGAGCACGAACAACCGTGGAACAAAGAGTTGGGGAAACGTGTGTGTCATGAACCCCATTCTTATGTGAACCTGAGCAAGAGGGGCTCAGCTTGCACTGTTGGGTGTGAAGATGCCTCTCCCCTTTGGAGAACAGATTATGAAAGGGAAGACTGGAGGGAAGAAAGCACAGCAGCAGGTTCTGGAAGGTTGGGCAAGGGGAGGAGAAGAGTGGGGGAGAGCGACCTGGGACACTGCAACCGAAGACGACAGCGCGGCGCGCTGGTCCAACCGTTCCTCTTTCAGCACCCCCTTTTGGACAGGAGAGTGGGCGAGTGCAAAAAGAAAGGTGGAAAACACACAAGTAGTGATCGTGACCATGAACAAGAACGTGCCCATGCACAAGAGATCAGATTTCAGTAACCAGCAGTATGTTCACGAGAAAAATACTTGACACAAAAAGATTCACAGAGAATTAAAACGAGCAGAAATTTAAAAGGGGCAGGATTTACCATTTCTCAACTGAATTTTATAAAGCAGGTGTGGCAATGATGATCTTAGACAAGGCAACAGTAAAAACCGGACATGGTTGAAAGACAACCAGGGAAAATGTATCATGCATGAAGGCACCACAGATAATGTAATGACATCAAGACTTCATTTATAGTCAATATATATACACATACACACACATCCAATTGCATAACATTTAAGTACTTAAAAACCAGTTGAATGATAGGGAGAAATAGGTAGTAAAACTATAATAGTTTGGGACATCACAGCATCCCCTGTAAACTAAAGCAAATCTAACAAAAAGATAAACAAGAAACACGGGAACAGAAATGAAATATTCTAAATCCTTGATGACTACTGAATGGAAATAGAAATATGTACACATATTCCTCAGCTGTGCACAACACCTTTGCAAAAACTATGTATAAAAACCTCTTAAAATAATGAGGAAAAGGAAAAAGAAAAGCCAGTTTGAAAGCTTTCAAGACTCTCTCAACAATGCAATAACCACTCACGACTCCAGGAATGCATGAAGGAATGAATCTTGCTTCTCATTTCTAGCCAGAAGTAACAGGCTAGAAGTACAGAATGAGACATATCACCTACCTACACATTTCTTTAACTTGACTATGCTTATTTGCCACTAAGGAGGGTTTTAAATATTACTTTATCTTACTCTTGGTGGGAGTTGAGATAGTAAGGCCAAAAACAAAAAAGAAAGAAGCACAATGGCACATTTAAAAAGTAAACATAAAAGAGCAGAAGGAAGTTTACAAGGAAAAGAGACAAGCAGAGCATTGTTGGTACTGCCACATGAAACTTCATATGTGCTTGGAAATGTCATAAGTAACAGAGATTCATGGCTTCAAATATAATCCTCCATTTCTGATCTTCATCATATATGGAAATAGTATTGATGGAGATACAAAGGTGCCCCAAAGGCTGACTTGCACTTTCCCTGGTTTATCCTCTAATGGCACCCTAAAATACAGAGGTGGCCTAAAGGTTGAGTTGCCCATTCCCTGACATCCTAAAGTTTACCCTTATCATAAAATACCACAAAACTCTCCCTTATCATTCATCATCCTCATCCTGTGTCCTTATCTTGCAGGATTTATCTTGTCACTAAATCTCCAACCCCCTTTAGAAACCCTACAACTTACATCAGCACAGTATAGGCTCTGTAGCTTTCTGGCTATATAATAGTCTGGTCCTGGTCCTACATCATTGCTTTTGTTTAGCTTCGTGCTAAGCCTCAGGCCCACCTGCTTTTGCATCAATAAAGCTCCCTTTGGCTAAAGAGAAGGTCTGATCAAATTATTTTAAAAAATCTGAACCAGCTCTCCCACTCTGCACCCTGACAGTATTATTATTCAATGTGTGTCAAGTCCATAATAAAAAGGAAAATTTAAAGAAAGACTCAATGACTTCAGGGCCAAAGTGGTCTGCTTGCTTCATTTTGTATCAGTTTCACATTATTTCCAGAGTGGCAGCAGCAATTTGTAATTTCATCAATAATGTATTAATATTCCAGTATTTCAACAGTTCCTTGAAATTTTATAATTTTTGTTTTTGCCATCTTTTCCAATCTTATGGACATGAGATAGAAAATATATTTCTACAGAGATACTTATTCTATTTTTTTTTTATGAAAGCAAAAGGCAGGGGTGGCTAGGTGGTGCAGTGAATAGAGCAGAGGCTAAGTCAGGAAGACTTGAGTTGAAAGCCAGCCTCAGTCACTTAACACTTACCAGCTGTGTGACTTTGAGCAAGTCCCTTAACCCCAACTGCCCTGCCCTTCTCCTTCCAAAAACGCAAAAAAAAATAAAAATAAAATAAAATAAAAGCAAAAGGCTGGCAATAGCATGTGTCCAATGACAAGGTGATGGCTGAACATGTTCTAGAGTGTGAATTTATTATCTTAACTTTCTACCTCTCATTTCCAAAGAAATGACCATTCTTTGGAGTCTTGTGAAATGAATGTGGCAGAATCAGGAGATGGTGACCAGACATATGTAAGGAAAATACTGGAAGACTTAAATTTTGTAGATGTCTCCTGTCTTTCCTTCACTGTCAGTTTTCTCCCACACTTCAGAACAAAATTTTCCCTTGTGAAAAAGAGACAATTAAGTCAAACATCTGACTCAGTGGTGTAAATAGGAACCAGCATATAACAGAAGATTTGCCCCCCTTCTGGCTCATCCCGGCCAGCCCTGATGATGACAGTGACCTGCAGCTGGCCCAGCACATCCCTATATCAATTATGTGCACCAATGGTCAGCAGCACCGCTCCCCTTCACCCCTCTCCCCCCTGTTCCGCACCCTCCTCACTTTGAGCCACTGGACATGAAATGTTTGAGGTGGGCCAAGAGAAACAACCTGCAGTGCCTGAGTCTTTGGCTGACTGCAGCGGCTGCCCACGTGGAGGTGAGGCCTACGTGCCCAGGTGGAGCCTGGGCCAGGAAGGATGTACCCACACATATCTTGGATTCTTCAGCTGGTCATCCTTTGGCTTTCCACTGCTTTGGCCCCACTGAGCAGAGTAGCCAGACTAATGGAGATGTCTAAGGACCCACTGCTGGAGGACGGGGCTAACAAGGAACTAGCCACCTGACTGATGTTTGCCATGGTGCAGGAGCTGGGCCTGTGATATAGGAGAGGATGACTCTATTTAACTAAGTTTGTTCAGTTTTTACCACATTGAAGGAAGTACGGGACTATGGCTCTATCCTCTAACATTTGTGGCTGAAGAGAAATGTAGAACATCATAACACGCGAACAAATTATTTTTCTGTCGCTCCTGATTGTTCAGGTTTTCTCTGAGGCCTGAACTTATGCTTGGGCATAATAAAACAGGGTTTTACTGATTACCATCATATGCACGCAGAGAGAAAACTTATCTCTCACAAGAGGGTTAATGCTCTAGAGTAGGCAGGAACAGGACCGAGTCCCAATGAGGAGCAGGGCTCCAGCTTCTTCCGGACACAGGAGCTGACAATTCTCAGATTCTGGAGTCACAGGCACCCGTGAAATCAACTCCACCATTTTCTCAAAGGTAAGAATTTAAATAATATGGATTCAGTTTGGGGGTTTTGAGAGGAAGATGACTGGGTCATGAGGAGGGAAAAAAATGAATCAGGACTGAGGAAGAGGTAGAGAGCAGTATGAGATGCTTCATTTAGTGCAGGGATTCTTAACGTGTGTGTGTGTGTGTGTGTGCGTGTGTCACGGACTTCTCTGTCCTCAAAACTGTTTTAAAGTAGATAATAAAACGCATAGGACTACAAAGGAAGCCCAATATTGCCACACAAATTTATCCAAAAAAAATTTTTTTAAGCCCATAGACCTTAAAAGGTTAAGAATCCCTGATGGCTGGAGGGAAATGGTGTTCCCCCTTAGGTTTTTAATTCTCTGATTTTTCAGGGAAGAATGTTAACTTCGGCTAAAATTACTCATTTTTTTACATCCATAAGGTCTCTAATAATAATTTCATGTGTTGTGGAGTGTTTTGTTGCTGCTGGAAGTCTTTCTTTATACGTACACAACTCCTTTGATTGTAAGATTAGAGAGCACTGAGGAAAGCTTTTGTTCTGGAGCAAAGCCTTCCTTCAGTCATTGCTCCCTCAGGTTCTTCCTGATACGAATTCTCTTCATTTCGTGGGCTCTATCCTCCAGTGCAATGCCATCGCACATGGATTACAGGTTTCTCTCCCTTATAAGCTCTCTTATGTTTATTAACCTGTATGATACAGCAGAGAATTCACAATTCAACCGATCAGTAAGTTTTTATTAAATGTCTCTTGGGTTTTAGGCACTTATTTAATACCAAGACAAAAGAAAACACTTCTCACTCCCAAGTAATTTACATTTAGCTACATGTGTAGATATCTCATTTTGGGGACATCTCTAGATTGCAGCTCTTTCTCTCCTCTGATCCCGCTCCTCACCTGGCCTACCACAATAGCTGAGGGAAGGGTCAGCCCCAAGTCACTCTGTACTCCAGTCCGCCCTCCATTCATCCACTAAAGCGATTTTATCAAAGTGAAGGTTCAACCATGTAATCCCCACCCCACCCCAACAAATTCCAGTAGCCCCTTATTGCCTCCAGGAGCAAACACAAACTGCTTGAAGTTCAAAGCCTTATATAACCTAATTCCACCTTAGGATGCTTACATCTTACTCCACAACACATACTCTTCAATCTAGTGACCTGATCTCCTCTTGTTCCTTCCACAAACATGATACTCCATTTCCAGACTCTGGGCATTTTCTCTGTCTGTCTCCCCTGGAATGCCCTCCCTCCTCCTGACCTCCACCTACTAGTCTTCAAGTCCTACCTAAAACCCCAACTTTGGAAAGACTTTCCCCAACTCAATTCCAATCTTCTTTCTTTTAATTATTTCCTCTCTGTCTGGGGAGGGGGTATGGGGGGGGAAGAAAGGAGAATCACATAGCACTTCTGATATGCCAGGCACCATGCAAAATGCTTGTTTTATTTTGACAAGCATTTCACTGGGTATTTTTAAAATTACTATTATATGTACATACAAATACACATGTTTCAGGGACTATCATTTGCTTCTT
The DNA here is from genome assembly GCA_028646575.1 of Pseudocheirus occidentalis. Taxonomy (NCBI): domain Eukaryota; kingdom Metazoa; phylum Chordata; class Mammalia; order Diprotodontia; family Pseudocheiridae; genus Pseudocheirus; species Pseudocheirus occidentalis. Next base: position 952 of record JAQQSW010014804.1, on the reverse strand, counting down.
TTTGCATCCCAACACAGTGCTGGCACACAGTAGGTGCTCAATGTTTACTGATTCATTAACATCCCTAATTCTGATTGCATCCATGGCAGCTGGGTGGCACAGTGCATAGAGTGCTGGGCCTGAAGTAGGAAGATGAGTTCAAATCTCACTTCAGACACTTGCTAGTTTTGTGACCTTGGGCAAGTGACTTAACCTGTTTGCCTCAGTTTCTTTTTCTATAAAATGGGGAAAATAATAGCATCTATCTCCCAGGGTTGTTATGAAAATCGAATGAAATGATAACTGTGAAGTGCTTGGCACAGGGTCTGGAATGTAGTAAATGCTAAATAAATCTTAGCAATTAACATATGGGGACATATACAAATCACATACAAGGAAAGGCTGGAGGTAAAGGCACTGAGAAGCCAGAAGAACCAGAAAAGACCTCCTATGGAAAGTGGGATCAGAGCTGAGTTGTGAAGGAAACAATGATGCCAGGAAGCAGACATAGTGAGAAAAGCATCCCCAGCTGGTATGGTATGAGGCACAGGGGACGGCCTGAGCAAAGGTACGGACGTGGGAGATGGCATTTTGTGTGTGAACAATATCACACATGTTGAACCACCATGGCTGGGCTGTAGAGAGAATGAAGAGCAGCCATGTAAAAGGAGCATGGAAAGGCAAGAGGAGTCACATTGTGGAGAGCTGTAAATGCCAAACAAGAGTTTATATTTATACAAGAATGCTAGTCATTCCCCAACTGATAAGTGGTCAAAGGATAGGAACAGGCAACTTACAAAGGTAGAAATTAAAGATATCTTTAGGCATATGGAAAAATGCTCTAAATCACTATTGATTTGTGAAATGCAAATCAAAACAACTTTGAGGTACCACATCTCACCAGTCAAATTGGCTAAGACGACAAAACAGGAAAATGACAAGTGCTGGAGAGGATGTGGAAAAATTGGAACTC